>JASSUY010047091.1:22500-32500 GCA_032466535.1 Forpus xanthops | reverse complement strand
AAATTGAGTATAAAAACTGTTTATGCTTTACTTTTAATCATTTGTGCTTCCAAAAGCTGCAATTTGAAATATGATGAGCAAACAATTTTGAAATAATATTTTATTTCAATTCCAAAATTTCTCTGATCCTGTTCATTACACATGAACTGCTATCTTCAAGTGGTTGCACAGGGACATTCTCCCAGGTTACGAGTTGCATCTTCCAGCTGATATTGGGTCAGGAATGAGAAAACAGACTGGGAATTTCACAGTCACCAGTTTCCTTTTATTGTTCTTCTTGAATAGAACTTATAATCCTATCACACATCAAAATTCTACCAGCAGAAGGGAGCTCACAGGTCAGTCAGAGCTATCATCCCACTCACTAGATGATGAAGCAGAAAGCTCAGTTTGCAACAAAGACACTTCTTAAAATTTGTCAATTTATAAAGACACTTAAAGCATTCTACAATAGTTTATAAACTAATATTTTACCACAGTTTATAAACTAACATGTTACGACATTTTACAGACTAACATGTTATTCAAACACAACAAACAAAAGGCACTGAAAAGGAAAAGCCAATAGCAGTTCTTTTGCATCCACACATCACTTTTGGGCATATATTGCTAAACATCCTGGGCATGATTTTCACTATGGTGTAATGATTTTCCATTAATAGGAAAATAAGCTCCTTTAGGTAAGGATTTAATCTTTCATTTATGCTCTCCACCTACTTTGAGAAGTAAAACACTAGAAAAAAGTAGAGAAAACTTAGATTGGGGTAAATATTAGTGCCAATTATATGATTAGGTAAGTTAGCAGTGATTAGGGAATTATACAATAAAGTCTATATCCAGTAAATTATGTTTTTAATGATCACTCTAACAAGTACTTAAATGACTGTGATACACTAAGGAGTGACCAATACCACTGCATAAAGGAAAGTTGAACATCCCTGATTTCGCAATTTTTGGACATGCCATAAGAAATAAAATTGAATAGAAAATATTCTTTTACAAAATCTTTGGTAAAGTTCATTAGCTAAGGAAACATACTAGTCATACACAAAGAAAAATCCCAAAAACTTGTCAGTGATCATTCTGAGAGCAAGCAGAAATACACGTCTATTTCTCAACAGCAAAAGTTAACAGTGGCATGACATAAGCTGACACATAATATATCAGGTTGTTTAAAATGTTTTGTACGGATCTAACAAAAGTCATGAGGTTATAGAGGATTCAAATACATCAAACCCAGGTTATGATTCTGTAGATGCATTTTTGTAAACTAGCATCTACTGAAAAGCTGTAGCTCCACATAGCTGGAAGTTTCAGATGAAGCAAATGGTGGTCTTGCATAAGCCTTTACAGAGCTCGGCCCTCATTTAATTTAATGAAGGAAATTTCAGAGCATAAGATTAAGGCTAAATGAATACAAGCTTCAACAGTAGACTGAGAAAAAGAATTATGTAAGTGAAACATGTGTCTCTTCATTCTGTCTACTGAATCGTTTACCAATCTGAAAAAAAAACTAACTGAAAATGCACAATTCTTGATACTGACTGCAAGCAAACAGTTCTGTAATGTGGGAGCAGCTAGGGAAAGCACCGAGAAAAAAAGGGAATCAGTCCTGAAGCAGGGAGAAAGATGAAAGTTCTTCAGAAATGTAGACAAAATTAAGATTTGAGAACTTGAGACAAGCAAGAAAGGCTAGAGGCTTGAAGATAAGCTTTGGAGCAATTGTATTACTGAAGATTCAAAATATTAATTAAAAATTAGCTTTAAAATGTGTTTCTATTACTTGAACTTTCAGTTCTTAGCTTTCCTAAAGAAAACAACAATAGGGAATAAACACAGTTGCACCTCGTAAACAAAAAAGGGTACTTTACACTGCAACTCCCAGTCTAAAATTAAATCTGAATTATGGGATTCCACTGGTGAAAAAGTGAGGAATTTGGGGCTTAGTATTTAGAAATTATACCTTCAGAGGCAGTAGAGTCAAGTCCAAGTTAGAAAATATTCCCAAATCACAGCATCCAGTAATATACAGTGGAAGAAACAGGTCAAGTATTCATACATTTTACTAGTCTCTAAATCGGCTGAAACAAGTTTTTTAATTCCCTAATGACTGACTCTAATTAGGATGAAGAAGAAATGACTTGGAAATACCCCAACACTCCTTATAACTGGTACCTCCTGCCCAGACTCCCCTGGAACCATTACATTCATTTCTGTGAACCTATTTCAAAAATGTCTACTGAAAGAAAGAGGAATTCAAAAACAGAAAAAAAAAAAAAAATCACCGGTGGCCTGAAAAAAACTTATGAAGCTTGGGCAAATTAAAAAATTATTTTAGAAGGCTAAAAAAAAAAAGGGGGGGGGACGACAGTATATAATTAAGTGCATACTGCAGAGAATTGTTCCCTCACCTGCCACCCCATAAAAATACTGCTTGCCAAACTGCTCTGTCCTGTCTACTGTCAAGAAGAGGATCCTAGCCTAAGCAACAATACATAGCTGGTTTTGTCACTTTCTGAAGGGCAACATGTCTTACACCTTTACTGTTTTCCTATCTTGCTGTAGGATGGACAGAAGCAACATTTCATCTACATTGTAATTGTGGGGGACAGAATTGGGAGAAACAGTGAATTTTTTTAACCTGTCATAACTAGGGCTGCATTCATAGCTTCAGCAACTGTTATCTAAATTAAACAATTTAATGATTGAGATCACTAATTGAGACGGTACGACAATTATCATACTAACATATAGTATGATTCAGCCAAAAAAAAAAAAAAAAAAAGTAATTAGACAAGTAATGCTGTAACTCCATGATGGTAAAAACTACCATTTTACCAAAGAACATGTACTGGGAAGCCTAGAAAGAAAGAGCTACAGATGCTTCTCAACAGCCTATTTGAGACTATGCAGTGAACACAGAGTCCCCACTCCTACCTGCTACCCATGAAAGGCATATTCCTTCCACTTTGTCCTCTCTAACAAATACAGAACATTTATATATGTATACTGAAACAAAACAAAGCAAAACCCACCAAACCACACTTCACTGCATATGGTTCTACACCTTGAGAGAAAAAAACAACCAACATAAACCACATATGTAGTCATATAGCTTTACACACTACAGGAAGGCATTCAGATTAGTAGGATAAATGAAGGATAAGCTCTTATACAGAAAAAAGTAAATTGCAGGGAGAAAAGGACTAGATTTTAGTATTTTTTTTTTTAACCACCCCAAACAGGGTTGTTGAGGCACAAAGTATTTTTTGGAAGAGGTATCACTGCAAATTTTATGTACACAAATAATAGATCAAAGTCAACTAGTAAGTCCTTAGAAAGAGTAGGCAATCAGTAAAATAACATGCACATCATGTGGGCTGGAAATATATTCCCTATTTCATTGGAGAAAACTATTGGGAATAGTTTTAATTTTTAATTAAGAAGAAGTACTATAACTCATTTATTAAATATGTTTTGAATGGCTCCATCGTGAATTAAGGTCAAAATACAATTTCTAAATTCTCAAGCTGTGACGTAAGTTTGGCTTTATTGATCTTCAGCATGATTTGCAGGAGCCCCCAATCATTATTTTGACAGTTTTATCATACAGTAATAGACTTCCTTTTAGATAATTACAGTTACTACCTTCAATTTCAATCTTTTGTAAGACTTTTTCTTAGATAATCACACTTAGATCGTGTTTCTTTCTTTAGTCAAACATATAGAACAAGCTTTGGATAACAGCACTGATTATTTTAACACAACAATTTTAAGGCTTACCAAACCAATTTCAAGGGTTAATTACACAAGACAACTTCCATCTTTAAAATCTGTCACAAAAATTCGTTTTATAGATAATGAGAAAACAAAAAGCAGAATATGTAATGTTAGCAGACCATAAAAGTTATCTGAAGTTGTTAACTTGTACATGTCTTGTGTTTCAATTTATACCTTCTTCTCATCCTACCACCATCTCACTGCTGTCAACAGCCTTAATATGTCTTTCTAATACCCATAGGTACCAGGAGACTGCTCTTTAGCCCCCCCATGAAATCATCTCTTCTCCCAGTTGAACAAGCACCAGTGCCTTCAGCCTCTTCTTGGGGGGCAAGTGCTCCAGCCCATTCACCATCCTGGTGACCTCCCAGTGAACTCTCCTCAGCTGATCAGCATCTCCCTTGTATGCCTGTGGTTTAACACAGAAACCCAGAGTTCTGTATTTGCCCTGCAACCATGAAGCAGCAGGACTGAGTACGGCTGTGATGATATGTCTTCCCCTCCTGCCTGAGGGTTCTACATATATTTTTTGACTGTTCTGGCCTACCTAATGTTTAACTATTCATTTAAAAATCAGAAGACATCTCAGCTGGCAACATTATGCTTTGTTGATGTGCTTATTTTCTTGTGATTTTCAGATAGTGGGTTCCAATCTCCTTAGTCAAAGAAGAGATTAAACTCAGGTATTGCTTGCAGGCTTTACCGTCTTTCTGAGAAAGGGACCCCAAAAAGAAAGAAAGAGAAAAAGAGCTTTACTTTAGCTAAAAGGTTGGAACACCTAACCTAAGGACAGATTTCAGGGTCATGGATCCTACATGAAAAAAAAAATCCCAAAAGTAGCCCTTAATAAATTTATTTTCATTGGGTTTTAAATGCAATTTCAATTGCTTTTCAGTGTTTTCTTTGATGTTTTTCATTAGCTGCTCAAGACAGTTCTGAGGGTGTCAAACATTTGGATCTTCTTTTCAGATGACTCTGCATTTTGTTATAGCCAGCTTTTTGATTGCGATGTCTCAGTAACATCCTTCAGGTACTGCATTCAGCACATTTTTTAGCTTTTATGCTTTTTGCCCAAGCAAAGACATTTAGAAGTAGAGCAAAGTTAAGTCATGCAATGCTTTTTTAGGTCCTTCAATGCAAAGGACATGGATGGTGTAGTTTCAGGACAAAGTCAGTGCCAAGATGTTCCAGGGATTCAATGCTTGTACTTTAGCAGAGTGCTGTATATATGCTAGGGAAATGTTTGAAGAGAAGTTTAAATTGGTTTGGTTTGCTTTTTTTTAAATTGGTTTATCTGCAGTGAAGGAAGTTTTCAGAGAAGACAGTAAGGCCCATTCCCACTGCTATTCGTAAGTTACACTGAAGTAGCAATATTTACATAGATGATGGTGACCCTGCTATAGAAAGAACGTATCTCACTCTACAGGATGTTTACCCCCTGTCAGTTTGAAGACATCCATTTCTATAAACAGAAACAACTTACTGTAGTTGAGGGCCATGATCTAAAATCTGAGATGACACTGATCAAGTATCTCACTGATGTGCCATACCCCAACACCAAGCATGCTCCTTGTCTACTTAGGACACAAGCTTTCTCTAATATAGTCTAGAAAGAGAAGCTGGAATAGTCCAAAGAAAAGTAACTTTTAGGATTTGAAAGAAAACAGCTTTTCTCAGCAATGCTGGCTCAAGAAAAATTCCCTCTACCATCAATTTATCAGTGTACTACTGTGGTTGCATTCATCAGACACTTATACAGAAATGGGAAGACTGAACCTTGCTTGCTCTGTGTTACAGAAAAGCTACTGAATTTCCTCTGAAAAAGTGGACAACAGACTTACAGAGGTTAAAAAGAAAAATTGCCCTTCATCTTGCGTTCATCCATTTTTTGCCCTTCTAGCTTAAAGAGGAAGCAGGGAATAAGTACATGTGGACTCAGAATTGTCTAGCACTCATAAATCCATGTCTGTCAAGTGTAAGATTGAATCCCTGTCTTTGCTTTGACATGAGCTCTCTATAGGACTGGGGCCAAGTTAATTAACCTGTTCATGGTTCAACTGTTTCATTTGTAAACTGGAAGTAGCATTTGGACCAAAACTCAAGCATGGCTAGTGAACAAGCTAGTATTTCAAGATCATCAAGATAGTGGTGTGTAGTGATTAGAAACCTGGCCATGTCAGCATCATCCACTTCAGTTGTACATGCTGATCAGAGTAAGTCGAAACTGAAACAAGTCTTTTTCCCACATGCTAAAGAAAGACCAAGAATGCTGACTTCACTAAATAAACATCAGTATTCATGTTGAAAATATACAGTAAAAGTGGTCACATGAAAACCATTCATTTGCAGTGTAGCCTCAGCTTCCTGCTCTGTAGCACTGTGCTTTTGTCATCCAAGAGTTTAACAGGATGAAAATAAGCTGCTCAAATATATCCAACACTGGAACTCTAGAACGAATCCCCAGTTTCTTCAGCAACTTTCACCTGTAAGAGAGGTTTGCTTTGAATACCAAAGTATGAGACCTATTCTGTAACAGCATTCCTACATGACAAGACTATTATATGACAAATTAAAAAAAGCAGCTTGTTAACAGTCAATCTAATGGTGAATTAAAAATAGTTCACCATTCCTAAAATGAGAACAAGTGAAATAGTGAGAAGCAGGTCAAAAAATCTGGAGTGTACTCTAATTTCAGAGGCAGAATCTCTTCTGGACACACAAGCAGAGGAATCTTTTGTTTCTGTTTTGAGAATTTGTTTATATTAATAAAATAAATCTGCTTTGAAAGCTGTCTCAATACTACTGGCTTTCCATTCTCATCAAGGCAAATAAAGGAGCATAGATGTTTCCCAGTCAAGAAGAAGATACACAGTAATGAGGTTTATATATAAAAAAAATATTTTTTTTTTTTATTCCAGATCGAGAACTTCTTCTGGGAGCACAGCTGAAACATCTGGCATACTTCCTGTTCCTGCCTTTGTAAAAATATGCTGAATTTCCAGTATGAATTCAAAGAAGGGAAGATGAAGAAATGGAAAAAAAACAGAGCAACTAAAAATGCCTGCTTTAGAAATACTATCATTGGTCAGTATTAATGTTAACATGTCCTAAAGACTCTGTGTTTAATATGTGTGCCAATACAAAGAAACTGTAATTTATGCAATTCAATCTTTTTGAACAGTGAAATCAACTGTCAGTCATTAGAATGCAAACTTAATGGACCACAGTCAGAAGTCACCCAACAAAATACTAATTGGCTTGAGGAAAATCTCATCCATGTGGAAAAACACTCTCAAAAAAGTATACCAGAACATTGCCAAGACCTACCATGCACCTGTAATTTTTACTAGAAGGCAGCCTACTGCTATTTAAGTTTTTGTGTATTCAGCAGACATAAAGTGAATATTGTGTTCTATTCAAGACTGGTTTTGCAATCGGCAATATATTGCATTTAGCATTTTCACAGCATGAAAGGCTAGTGATTGGCCCTCTTACATGTCTAGAATTCTTAGGCACACAGCAAATTCTCTTAAATGTGCAGCATTTTTACATAACTCCAGGCTACCAACCTGAAACCAAAACCTTTCTTTTACGGATTCTGCATTAGAATACTTTGATAATTAGTCAATGGTAATACACTTCTGAAAAATGAAGCGTATTTCCTTTGGTATATATACCAGGTAGCAAACATATTGCAATAAGGAAAAATGTGAAAGAAGACTGATTCAAATATGTATTTTACTTCCTGGAGATTGAAGCAATTTGAGATTCTTGTGTAAGAGCTCCTTCAAGATGTAAAGAACTTATAAAAGCTAAAAATGAAACATTTTCTAGCATGGGTGATATAACTTTAAAATTAATTTTATGCATGCTAAGGATTATTGACAAAAAAGGAACTCATATTTAGGTAGTGTTCTCAGAGCAAATAGATTATTTATGTATGATGTGTAAATACACTAGACAATTTTGAAATCAGAGTTTTAAATAAGCATCTATTATACAGTTTCTAAAATTTAATTATTATTGTTGCACTGTTCAATTTGTAATGCCACAGAATGCTTGTTTTAGAACTATGTTCTAATTCTTGATTTCTATCTCTGCCTTTACATGGCAAGCAGACTGAAGATGCGTTTCAGAAATGAAGAAGTGATGGATACTAGCACTGCTCTGCTCAACTTGATCACATAAACTGTACCTCATTGCTTTATCAAAAAAAAAAAACCCCAACATTCTGTAGAAAGTTGCTTATTCAATATCTAAGAGAAAGTAGAGGAAAGTTGGAGGATATTCTGACCTTATGTATGTGTTACCATTATGTTAATAATCAATAGCAGGCAGTCATACCAAAGAAGCTTGAGATTGTACTTTACATTATTTTCTAGGTGTCAATAAAAACAGGGCACAAAAAGCAAGATTAAAAAAATGTGTAAGTTTTTGCACTTTTTCTTCTTTATGGAGTTGCAATTAAGAATTCATATTCCTGTTTAACATCTTTACCAATGATCTGGAGAATGCAAGAGTTTATCTTCCTCCAGTTCACAGACGAGACCAAACTGGGAGGCAGGGCTGCCATTCAGAGAAGCCTAGACAGGCTAAAGGAACAGGTCAGCAGATATCTCATGCAATTTAATAAGGACAAATGCAGAATCCTGCACCTGGGAAAGAGGAACCTCAGCAACAATATAGGCTAGGACGGACTGGCTGAAGAGTAGCTGTGCAGAAAAGGACCTGGGGGCCCTAGTAGGGCAGCAAGCGGAATGTGAACCAGCACTGTATTGTAGCAGAGAAAGCAGACAACAGCAACCAGAGCTTTATTAAAGGGAGCAGAGCCAGTAGATTGAAGGACGTGATTATCCCCTTTACTTAATATTTATTAGACCACATCTAGGATGCTGTTTTGCACCCTGGAATTCAACACTTAGAATTCAACACTTAGAATTCAATGTCTTAACGTACACTCTAAGTATCCAAGTTAGAATTTATCTATTTTAATGACAGCATCTATTTTATTTTTCTTTTTAGGATACAGAGAAAACAGTAATATATGATGTTCTGTTTATAGGGTTTCATTATGCTTGTATAAGGCACATTCACCACTTGGCCCCACAGTTTTGTTTGAAGTTAATCTTCCATACATTGATAGAATTATCTGAGAGATTTAACAAGGCAATAGGCAGAAGAATTATTACAGTGCTCAGCTGAATAATAGGTTTTGAACTTGGTTGAGTCAAAGGATACACAGGGAAAGCACATTTTTCAAATTGTACAGCATCCCAATAGAATCTGAAGCTTGTCAAAGTCTGAAAGCTGGTACACAAGGCTCTCCTGCTCAAACCCAAGTAGCAAAACACTAAAAGGGTGTATTTTTTTTGCATCAGAAACTGTATACTTTTCACTGACAACATATGCAATGGTGATTACTCCAGCCTTTGAGTACCTGCCATTGATGTACTTGAAAAAAAAACAGTAAGTGGTATAAAGCCAAAACATACTTTCTTTATAACCAAACTGACTACTGTAAAGTAGTGGGTCTTTTTTAAATACTATTTGTATTATGTGAAATCTTTTAACTTTTTGCATTGTATAATTCTATAGTTTAAAGTCTATACACAGGAGAGTCAAAGACAATACCAAAAAAGTAATTTGTATAACACAGCAGTAATCTGTATTTTAGTAAAGATATGTTTTAGTAGAATGGAGTCTTACTGGAGCAATAAACTGTGTGCTTCTCCTAATCTCTCTCATCTATACATTTTTGTAGAAGCAAAACAATTTAGAACCATGAATTGATTAGTGAAAGTAATAGTACAGCTACAGTACTCTCCTCTCCCACAGGGAAAGCTTCTTTCCATTTTAAAGGGGAAAAATTAAAAATACAAAACCAAGACTGACTGAGACTTGCAGCTCATTAAAGCTGGGGTGATTTCCACTATACAGAATTCTATTGATCTCCATAGTCCACAGTAGAGAAAAAAGTGTGGTCAGGGAGGGGATGATGGATGCCTCTGCCAATAGCACTGAACAAACCTGTTAGCTAATTGCTACCAAAGACAATTATCCTCGCATTGTTTCATAATGGAAACACATTACAAAACTCTAATATACACACAGGGAAATTTGATGATTTGACTGCGGAGCCATGTGCATTGAATCTCATTGCCAAAGGCCAGCCAGGTCGCTGCTGTGAGGGGGAAGAAAGTGTCAGAATAGAAGCCAGAGT
>JASSUY010047091.1:0-20000 GCA_032466535.1 Forpus xanthops | reverse complement strand
TTACTATATGTGGTACCCATCAAGTGATACCATACATCCTTCATAACAGTATCTTCAGCAGGTATGTTGGGCTTACTCGAAATTTCTTTACAGTTTGTGTTTTCCTCTTTAACAAAGCTACTCCTCCATTTCAAGAGTTTTTATACATATGGAAAATGTATGATGCAGTTCCACCTGACTTTACAACTGTTTTACAGATAACATTATATTATTCCTTTAGTGAACCAGAATTTTAACTACAAGACAGCAAACTTTGCTCACACATTGTTACAGAGAGTTTTCTTGACATGCTTTCAAGTTTAATATTATTACAAAAATTTTATCTTGATTTAGTAACTAGGCAAAAAAGGTGGCTTCATTTGTGCATACATTTTTTCCAAATATGTATGTACTTGAATGCCCTTAAATTCCCCAAATAGAGAGAAATGCTTACCACAGAGCTGCTTATTTCTAGTAACCCACATCAGAGCTGACACATGAAAAATGGTGAAATTACTGAAGGTAGTCCAGCCTGAATAAGGACTACCTTATTAGTTCAGGTACTTGCATCTCTCTAATTTTCATATTAATCATGTGTCCATCTCTCTTTGAAATAGGGCCATCATGTTTCATGTCAGAATTTAGCATGTAAGTAAAATTCATAGTGCTTCAAATCTCACTTGAAAATATTTGTATGAAGAGAACAGTGAATAATTTTGTTATTCCTATCTAACATAAATGAGGTTTTAGTCCTTTTGCACTACATATACAATAAGAAGTTGGCAAAAAAAAATAATTACAAAAAAAAAAAAAAGTAATTTAACAATCCCTCAGAAAAAAACCAACCCAAAAAATAATATGGAGCTTTTCATATTTAACAGAGCTGCTACACACTGTAATGCACCTATGTTATATATTTCTCATCAATTTTTACAGTTTCCACTGATTAAATATATATTGACTCATAAAGTATTACCATTACATCAATTGTCAGCAGATGCAAGAGTATGTCATTTAAATATTAACTATCATATAAAAATGGCAGCTTGATTGTTTGGAAGCAGTAATTTGGTGCTGGTTATTGCCACATTTCCCTAATGTATTAGGCAGCAGTCACAAAACACATTGCCTTTCTTATACACCTGCTATTACGAAATCAGAAGCAGATAAGTTCTTTGTATATCTCCTCTTTCTCTTAGATTTAGGTTTTATTTATTTCTGAACTGCAGATATCTTTGATCTGAATTGCAAAAATGCATTAGTGTAATATAAACAAAGATATGCTCACTAGAGTCAGAAATTATATGCATCATCTATAAATCAACGGGAAAAATATACAAAAACCAGTAACAGATATATTACTTTGTGCTTGAAATATTTTTATGATGGTTCCTATATAATATGGGCTCAATATATCAAGAATTGGGTTGTTTACCTAAATTCTTAATAAGATCGTACTTATTTATGCAATGTATGTTCTACTCTCAGTAGTTTAAGACTTGGCTTTTCCACAAATGGTAAGAAGCTACACATTACCACTAATATGATATAAATTCTTTATTCTATACTAACAGTATGATCAGAATATGTGGACACTTCACAGATCATTAAAACCTTCTAGTAATTGATAGGTAATCGCACACTTGCTAGCTGCAGCAATGTACATGAGGGAGAAACCATTCTTTCTTACTAATGTAACATGCAGAACTTGCTACTATTGCAACACTTAATGTTTGTAGTGCCATATCATTTTTAATGCAAACACTCATTTTCTGCCTCCTTCTTTCATTTTCTATTAAAATGCAACACAAGCCACCATATATTTCATTTTATCCCTTTGAGAGTTGCATAAGCAGTTCCAAGGACTATCAGCTATTGTATTGCCATTATTATTGTAAATAAGTATTTTAGAGTTTAAGGGTAGATATTTCATCAGTTTTTTGTAGGAGGCTCACTGCCACTCTTGACACAAACTTTTTACATCTTCTTTAAGGTAGTGCTTTAGATAGCAGTTCTTAATTCAAAGAAGGCATTGCATCCCAAGACAGATTAATATTCTAGTTAATAAACAGCATCAGTAAATTTGTCAAGGCTTTAATGACAATCGTACTGAACTTTTCATACTCTAGCTTTTATAGGAAATGGTTGTACTGAGGAATTTATTCTGCTTAATTGCTTTATATTAAACAATTTTCATTAGCCATCCTCTAATCTGTATGAAAAGAAATAAACGAAGAATGCAGTCAGGAAAATGAACTCTTTTAAACCTACCTATCATTAAAAAACTGTCAGAAATCTTAGATGGGTTTTCTTATTAAAAAAAAAAAAAAAAGAAATCAAATACAAGTAAAACTGACAAAATTCCATTTAATCAATGGAAATGTTTTGTAAGTTTCTGCATTAGAGACCTATGATCTGTCTGAAATTTCCAACAAAATACAAATTCAGAATTTCTTATGTATTCACCTTGAAGTTAAGAGACTAATTACATTAACTGATTTATTAATAAATGCGCCTTTTTGTCTAATTATTGTAAGTACCAACAGACTGGGGAACCATTCTAAAGGTCTAATGTGCCTTGAAACCATTTTTTTTATATTTAGGTTAATTACATTTCTCACTAAAGTCACTACAGATATGCCCCTCAGGTTTTACACTGGAAGATTAAAGAAAAAAGTAAAGACAATTACCTCATTGGCCAGCTCCAGTAACACAGAGGCAGCTGCATTTTTCATCACCCCATTCAGATACCTAGACAAGACAAATCCAGGTAATTCTGCAGTGGCAAGAAAATGCCAGTTTATACATGTCAGCATTCCTTGTAAACCTCTTTCATTTGGAGGAAAATTGGAAATCTTTTAAGAAAAAAAATATTTTAAACAATCACTAACTCTTCAGGGTTGTCTCCTATTCATCTGCAAGATATATCTATTTCAATTAAGTAAAAAACACAATACATCAAGAAATTAAAAAAAAATGGCTTAATGACATACAAATAAATGATATTTGTACTCTGGAAAAGATGCATCACAGACAATTAAACCTTTATTATTCACAGTAAACATTTGGGGTTCCATATGACCTTCAACTGTGATGGCTCACTATCTACCTTATATAAACTCCTTTCTATGCTCAAAAACAAATTCTTAAATATAATCCAGATTTTATCAACTGAGTAGTAGTTTAAATACTAAAGGCTTACTTTAGTTAAATCAGAATCTAAAAATCAAATGAATATTCTAAAGAAAAAAAAAACCAAATATTTAGGATCCAATAAGGGGTGATAGAAAGTCATTACCCTATCAGTGGCAAAGACTTAATGCTTCTGGTTAAGGGTATTAGACTGATATTGATTCAGAGTGGTGTTTCTGACTACTGCTTCATAACAACATTGCCTTCCTCACTGCCTGTTACTTTTACTGTTTGATGTGTGCATTTCAGTAGTGCCTACAACTTGTTTTCAGAAGTTGGTGGGAAGAAGCTATATTATTGGAAGTCATTTTATGCTTTGCAGCTATGTGGAAAAGAACAATAGTACCAATATTTGAATCTGTTTGTTTATCCTATCTGTATTCGTATAGCTTATTATTACTGACATCATTAGAGGACCACAGCCTTTCCAGCTCTGTCATTATCTATCCATCAGAAGCCACACTTCTGCTCATTAGTTACAGACATTAAAATTCTTTATCATTTTATACTTATGTGGAACGCGTGTAACACCTTTACATAAACCTCTTCACAGAGCATTAGAGGGCTTTTTGTTTGCAAGATACTCTGAAGCTTATTAAGGAATGAAGGAAATGATACAAGCTTTTTGTTGTAATCTATTTAAATTCTACACAAAAAAAAAAAAATCCACAAAGCAAGATACCTTGTGTATATTTAAACTTCAAAAATTTATTACAGAATCAAAAAAAGGAGACATCATAAACAAAATACCTAGCCAGGAAGGTTTACTTGACATTAATGCTCTAAACCATGCATCCAGTTGATCAAATAGCAAAGCTACAGTTAACAATGGGGTAATTTTCTGTCAGATAATTCCAATCCTACTGGCAACTCTATAATGGCCTAACAGCTCTCACAGAATGATGACAATACTATTTTGAAAAGCTTGTTGATCTTTCCTGTAATCTGCCTTCCTGTTTGCCTAAGTTTAAGACTCATAAGTCTCAGTAGAGCAGCAGAAACTACTCCACTCAGCTGTATGTCTACTTGCTCCCAATGGGGGCCACTGGAAACGGATACATGTGAAAAACTGATCGTTTCCAACCTAGGAAAGCAATGGGGGCACAATAATCTGCTTCTACCTTGGTGAGAATATGAAAGAGGATACACACAGACTGGAGCAGCAAAATGGATGCTACAAAAGAGAACTTGAGAAGACATGTTTGCCATGCTTATGCTTGAAGCATTTCAAACTGGCTTCTGACTCAAGTAGTCTGCCCTGTAGCTTATAAAACATACTATACAGTAAATCTACTAAAACAGGATTGAGATGAGTTTTCTAACTACTAACCAGAACATCTCTGATTTTAAAACATGTGCATTTTATTTGGCCATGTTAATACATTTGCAAAATGAAATACCCAGAAATAGCATAAAGAATGATCTCCCTACCACCACCATATAGCTTCATACATAATGCATTAGTTATGTACTACTATCATACTTCAGACAGTGCACAAGGGGACAGGAGACCAAATCCTCCTACCTGATGTGAGCCAAACTTAATCATACCAATGTTCTTCCTAAACAGCACAGGAGAAATGTAATATGATCCAGTACATATTTTTACAGAACAGTACAACCACTAGAAGAAGAAAATCAAAACCCCAGAACAGCACAATTCACAGTAGATATTCTAAATCAGTGTCTACTAAAATGAAGCTCTGCTTAGGTTTTAAATACATGGCTCTATGGAAGTTTCTGATTCACACAGATTAATATTAAGCATAAATATCAGATATCTATAATCACAGTTATCAACTCACTTGCCATACAAGCTCCTCAGATATGTCAGTCTACAAGGAAATATTTTAATTGTGTATCTTTACCAGTTATCAGTATGCCCCAATTATGTCACTGCAGTATTTTTAGTAAAGCCTATAGAAGAAACAGACAAACTATAAGGTGTAGCAAATACAATTCATTAGCTTAAGATGCATACAATTGTAAAATATTGTAAAATGACAAAAAGGTTTTCATCCTCCCTTAACAGCTATTTCTGACACTTCTGTTGATAAAACAGGAGTGATGTAAAAATTAGTGCTTTAACTGGCAATACATGAATATGTAACTTTTTTGTAATGTAACACAAATCTTTTAAAAGTACAAGCAACTGTAACAAGACAAGCTTCCTAGCTGTAAGGAAGTTATCACCAATGTTAGTCTTGACACAGAAGCCCTATAATTACAAACTAGAGGCAATATATAATAAATGCTACCATATACTCTGTAAAACATATTTGCTTACCCTGACTTAGAGCCAAAGAAGTAAACACTTTCTTAATCAGTGACTAAACAGAGAAAAATTTGTGCATTTTCACTGAAAACAATTTTAGGTGAACTGTTTTGTAATCCTCATCCCAAATTCTTTACAGAAAATCAGCTTCATAAACTAATAAGCTAATTTACTCATAACTGCCAAAACAAATACTAGTTATGATAATAGTCCTGACTGGGGTGGCGAGGTGATACCTTTGGTAGTAAGTTTCAACAGCTTCAGCAGTGTGATGCTTGGCATGTGTTCTTTTGATTTGTTTCTAGAAAAATGAAAAAACAAAGGGTTTTACAAATGTGTCACAGATCAAAGCACAAAAATCATGACTGCCCAGACACATGTTCCTTGGCTAAACTTTGACATATAAACTGAACCATGTTTTTAGATTCTGTACAGAAATGACATTCAATCTACCTATTGAATCGAACGTCTCCAGACTGTACTGCAATGTACCATATATGTAAAAGCCAGTAAGGTCACAATAATTGAATCTAAATAAGTTTACTGAAGGCTGCAGAGGGCAAAGAAAAGCTTGTTCTCTCTTTCAACCTTTGTATTAATTTTCCCTCAATTCAATTCCATCTAAGTCTGGTGCACTCTAGTTTTACAATTCAATTGGCATTTTTAACCAGGAAGAACATTGCTTAAAAACAACTTATTTGAAAAACTACAAAAAGTAATTCCATAGAGACTTGCCACTTGACTGACACCTGTCATCTCATGATAAATGACTCCATTTTCTGCCTCTCTTGCCTTCTGCCACTCCGGCAATGGTCATTTATCATCATCTCTGTCAGCAATGGAAAGCAGCACTGACAGTGCAAGTCAGCAAACATTTAGCACATGGAACCACGCAACACAGGGAAATTATTATTGTCAGAATAATAATGGTTTAGCATAATTTATTACAGGTCCACCAAATAAGCAAAGGCTAGATGTTATTAGACAGATGGATGGGTAGGCTTGGCAGCCATCCACTGAGACTCAGGCAGTGCTTGATGTGGAAAAAGGAACATCCTCCAAACCAATCAGAAAGCTGGCAGTTCAATTACAAAGAAATAAAGGGACATTCATCATTCAATTAGGCACCTGTCAACCCTCACAAAGGAGAAAACTTCTAACCTGGTACTCCTGGGAGAAGATGCTCAGCAGAGTGGACTGCGATTGACTGGAACAAATAAAAGAAGGACAAAGTTAATTACTGGAGTGCACTGCAAAGAAACAAAAGAGAAGGGAGCTTCAAAGGTAGGCCTGCTGCCCTGTAATCTAACAGAACATGAAAACAAGTGTGGAAAAGTTGTTCCAGATGAACACCTCAGACAAAGGCTTCCTGCTGCTAGGTCAAGAAGAGAGCGTATGAGGGAGGGGAGGAAAATACAGCAAGAGTTTCAAAGCAAACAAGCATATTGTTTGGGTGATTTCTTTTTCAGCTTCAGAACCCACAAAGTTCTAACAGGAGCAGGTAGAAAAGCTAAAAGGTAACAGGCAGAGAGGAAAACAAATAAAAATTTCCATTAATAATTGATGGAGATAAATTCCATCAGCAGTTGGAACATGCTGCTTGTTCATTGGTAACATATTGAAACTCATTTTGTTAGTAGCAAGGGAAGCTCTTCAGTAGCTGTCTCATATTCAGGTTAAAAACTTCCCCCTCTGTCAGAAGTAGCATATGGGACCACTGGAACATTCCCACTGAAACTGATGTGCTTTGAAAACAGAAACTTTCACAGCAGGAAGCCAACATTCCCTGGAGTCGGTCATTTCCAAAAGCTGCCATAAGCTTCATTCATCTAAGGCTCCACTCAATGTCAAACACCTGGCAGTGAAGCAACCTGGAAAGCATTCTTCCCAAGTGGGAATTTTTCTCTCTGAATTGTTAACATTTAGTAATGGGACAAGATATTCTTTTTTTTTTTCCTCTGAAAGGCAATCAATACCACACCACTACTGTTTTCAATTTTCCTCTGTGGATATATCTACCTCATCACATCCTGAATACAATTAATTACTCCTGATATATTTTCCTACTACACACAACCTGAACAAATTATAGTCTCAATAAATCGAGTTTTATGGTACAGTAAAGCATTATGAATAATTAACATTTTTCCTTTCATGAAGTTACCTACTAAGGGTAGCACATCTTTGAACACAGGTTGTACAAAGATTCAGCAATGCCTAAAGTCTTGCTCTTCTGTCAGATTTCTTACATGTGAATTTAACACCCGTATCACATCATATCTACATTAAATGTAAATGTTATCTCCATACTCAAATGGTCCTTCTCCTTGCAATTTTCATGCCTCAGAAATAACTAAGATAAGGAAGCATTACTCCCATTTTCAAGAGATAAAACTGAGGTGCAGGATGACTAAATGATTTGTTCAGTTTTAAACAGACAGTATGTCTGTGCAGCAAAATACGAAGTGTTACCTCTAAACCAACCAATTGAAGCATTAGAAACAAAGTGCTAGGTTAATGTACCGCTGTATGAAGAGTTTATTATTACTCATATTTGTGCTTCCAGCATTTTTGCCATAATAGTGTATTTTGGGCTTTTCTGTTCAGCACAACATCTGTGTGACAGCAGTAAGCTGAGACTTGATCTCTGGTATTTCACACATGAGAATGTTCACTCCGAGTATGTGTTGACCAAATATTAAAACTGCAAGCAAATGATAGCAACATAAACTAGTATACAGAATGATGATATTAATGGATTACAGAAAAAAGAATTACAATGTAATCAAGAATTTAAATATTCTTAAATATACATCATTGGACACAGAGGTCAAGAGTCATGTAACACAATGCCTCCCCAAAAGGCGCACCATCCAATTATGGCAACTTTAAACATGCATATGCAATCATTAGAAGGTGAAGAAAGGAAAGAAATTAAGGTTATATACTTACACAGGCTATATGCATACGCAAAGCTAAGGTATTTCAAACTGATTTATTTTTAAAAAACCCTGCAGGCTATAAATAAGTTGGGTACATATGGTCCCCTAATGGCTCTCCACATAGCTATTATGATCTGGCAGATTTACATGGTCATAATGGTAGAACTGAATTTAGAGAAAAGATGTGGAAAAACCCAAAACAAAACAGGATAGTATTTAAGTGGATTTCAGGTTCAAGTTCTCTCCTACTGACATACCAATTTTTGTATTTTCAGGCTATTCCCAGCATGATTACTATACCTATTGTACCATTATCCTATTATACCCACTGACATAAAAAAGGATCGAGACCTTTATCTCTTTCTTCTCACTCCTGACTCTTGTCCATTTCACTTGTTCCCTGGTGTCCTTGAATTTTGCCCTTCCACTTTGGTTTTATCCGGCACTCCTCTCCTGTATTTCAACTGTTCAGGTAATTTAGGACCTACCATGAACACTACAAAAAAAACAAACAAAAAAATCAGTCCAACTGAACACGTTGGATATATACTGGATTGCAGTACAAAACCACTAAATTATTTCTCTAATATCATTCAAAGAATTTCAAGCATTATTACCAGAATATCTTTCCCCTTCCCCAGGAGAAGAGATTTTAATCATCACATGGCTGCTCCCATATTCTTTTATGGTTAACACAGTTCCTCTCTTAAACACCAAAACCACTTATCTGTCACCCAGCATTTCCTTGCCACAATTCCACTGCCACAACATCCTGGCAAAATAAAATAGCTCCTCAAAACACAACTGGAACATCTACTGCAAGATGTCACTGACAGAAACCTGAAACATCATGTTTTCAGAAAGCGCTAAAAAAGACAGTGTACTTGGAGAAGGGACAGAAGTCATGAACATGTATTTGCATTATGAGACAGCATGATCACAACTGCTGATACTGACAGCAGGGATACTGCTGTGTAAGTTATCATTACTTCTACAGGAGCAGCCAAATTCCTAGGGCTTCATCCATCCTCTTATGCTATACAGGATTTCAAAGCCATAAATGAGCAGGCAAATTAATACAGCTGAGATATCCAGGAAAACAAAACATAACACTGAAAATACCTTTTACTCAAAAAAACACTTCAGTGTCACAAGATTGTTTCTTATGGAATAAACTTTATTATAAGCCTCATACCTTACTGAAAGGCTACAGATAAAGGCATGTTGGTGTAGAACAATCTCTTATGTCAGGAACCAGCTGTAGAGCCAAAGTACAGATTTGCTGATTTGCTGAAACAAATAATGCCATCCCAACTCATAATTCCAAATACCACCTAGTTTAAATAATTAATAAATCAACTTGTTATCCATCTTGTAGAACTAAATCCGTTTTCTAGGAAAACAAGCAAACTTCCTCAAGTTCTGTAGAAGGCCACTTTCATGGAAACATTTTCTTCTGCAATTCCAGATGGTAATGGATGTTACCTCCAGAGCTCTGTTCAAAGCAACCTGCCTCACTCTAGATATCCTCTTTTTCCTGTACATCAACATCCATAATGGAATGATTTACCTTTTGTTACTCTGTATTGATGTTGGTGTCACTTTGTGTCCTTCTCAATACAAACTATGTAGGCAGAAAACTGAACTCTAAGAGCTGCTACAAACAATTTTTTTTTTAAGAGAATAGCTTCTAATTTTAAAAAAGTGAAATGTAATTTCCTGGTTCCAAATGATATAAAGATATAAAAATTTGTTTAACATAAGAAAGTATTACTCATATCAAAGACAGCTACAATATACAAATCCCGCATTTAAAATGGGTTGTCCAAGTCAGACCAGAACAAGAGATAAGAGAAATTACCTCTAAGAACAGTTACGAGATCAATCAAGCTAAAAAGAGAACTGCATGTCTGGTACTGGAAAAAGAATATATCTTCTGGTAATTTAATATGTAAGAATAAAATTTAGACCATTCTCTTCCAATGAATCTCAGAATTTGGTAGAGGACGCTGTTATCCCCGGTGAGCATGTCAGAAATGTTTTGCTTTGCAGTGGGTACTCATATATAAAATAATAACATAATACGCTGATGCAGATCAGAGCCGATACAAAACTCTGGCCAAGAAGCAGCTAGTAAGGACAAAAATAATTTAAATGGACAAGATCATATTCTCAGCAAAGCAGGCTTGCAGATGTAGCCAAGATTTGAGGTGCTGTCCAACTTAATACCTGCTATTTACTGCTGCTTCAGCAGGAGAAAATCCAAACATGACAACTTCTGCAAATACTATATCATCAGCCCTTGCTGATAATAATTCCTAGAATTCCTATTAATTCTTTAGGGATGAGATAAAACTTATACTTTTCTTTATTGAAAACATAAAATTTTAGGTACAAGACCAAGTTTCCACTTGTTTCATCTATTATTTTTAAAATGAGCTGTGTTTCCCTCATCTTTAACTCCACACTTTTTGCCTAAAATAGAAAGACTAAAAATTCAGCTTTACATTTCATTATTTTACCATGGAACAAAGGAAGAGTATCTAGAAAGACCTGTTAAAAAAACCTAACCAAACAAAACCAACCAAAAACCAAACCAAACAACCTAACAGTAAAACGTAAATTGCAATATTTAACCCAGTAACTACATATATAATTTATATATATATATATTGAATAGCCTTGATTTTTTTTTTTCCCAGCAAATGAAATCTACAAAGAACTTCATTGCTTCCCTTCCACAAAATGGAACATTCCACCTCATTAAGACTATAAATTTATTGGTTAAAAAAGTGGTGGGGGGGGGGAGGGGAGGGCAGGAGCTGTGTTTCCAAAATTCAAAAGCTATTAAGTGTGAAATCCCAAAGCAACAGTGTCAAACCTTGTCTTGGAAATGCATACAGAACTGCACTTAGTTATTATAGGCATTCGAGTAGGGGGAGAAATAGTTTCTTTCTTTCCATATTACCCAGCGTGAGTATGTAGTGCTAGCCAGATCCTTTCATGAAATGTTCTGAAGCAGGTAAGAGTCTCTCATTTCTAATAACTGGAAAAGAACTTCCCCATTCCATGTACAATATCTTTTAAAATATTTTAACTAATGTAATATCGCACTTTAAAACAAAATTAATACATACAACTTAAGACTAGACTTACATGGTCCTTTCATGCTGGATTAAGAATCTATGTGAGAAAAGAAATACATGTATTTGATGAATTTAGAGGTCTGGGGGTGGAAAGGGAATCCTCCTCACAGCTATCCTGAGACTCCAGAATGTGTGCCTAAAATACATTTATCTTGTTACATTTTTAAAAACCTGAAAGAAACCCAAACAGCTTTCTAATTCTCATCTTCTGTACTACAAACACTGGCACAGGGACTCCTATAGAAAACAACGTTTCTATACTGCTTATCATATGCTAACCAGTCCACACTTATGTGTAACACATGCGCAGATGTGTAAAACCTCCATGACTTCCCAGAACTGCAGGATGTAGACTACAAGTACCAGTCATAACTGTAAATCGACTAAAGCCAGTGTGCTGATGAACTTCCCACCTGAGAGGAGGTGACAACTCATGGATTCTGAGAATTTCTTCTACTTGTCAGGACTGTCAGGACAAGAAAAAAGGCTTCTTAGCAGTCTGAATGGTTCCATGTGAGGATCCAGGAAGGCTCAGGATTAACAAAAGCCTACCAAAGCTTGGGAACCACCTGGCTTACATGCATCCAAGCGCTGAAAAACATGGAACAAGGGAGGAAGCCTCACTGACATCTAGAATAGCTATGGCTTTAGCCTCTCTTTACTGCAGCTTTTAATATTAAAATCTCACCTAAAGTTTTAATATGGTTGTGGTCACTTCTCTGATTGAAAATTCTCAAAAAGCAGATTATTGTCTCTGTAAACATTTCTACTTTACCACTCACAAAACTAACACTGATTTATCAGAAGTCAGTGAATTACCAGTTTAAGCTAAACCAATATACGTGTCTATATATATATGTGTGTGAGTATATGTGTTTGAATAGGAGTTTGAATTGGAATAACTAAGTGATATAAAAGTACCTAAGTCTTTCTCTACAACACAGTAACTTCCATAAAACAACTGTCTTCCAACGTTACAGCATTTCAGCTACACCAGTTCAAGTCTGGGATACAAAACCAGTTTTATTTTATTTATATAAAAACCCTTCCAAAAAAATGAAACATTGAAGCAGCTACTAGAGAACTACGATGTCAATAGAGTGCTGCTGGGGAAAGACTCGCATTATAAATATTTTATTATAAAAATCCAGCTTTTTTATGTTAAAAAAGAAGTACCTGTTAATATGCTCATTTGAGGCTTAGTATCATAATATTTAAAATCAAGATAAAGTTCAAGTTCATCTGGAGAACTATAGCACTAATCAGTGTAGAATTCTCTCATACCTAGTTCAAGTAAACTGTGCAACAGCTCATTGCAAGAGATTCAAATATGTACCACTTACTAAAAATTATCTTTGCCTCAAAGTTGATTTCATACCTTTAGTAGGATCAAAAATAAAAACCAAAAGTAAAGAGTCCAAGTAAAAAAGTCATCCCGCAGCGCAGGCTTACACTATCCAATGATAATAAAAAGGTTAAATGCAGGCATGTGCATACAACTTTGGTGCCTATAGCCAGGATTATGAGAATAACTATGACAAAGCTCCGAGATGGCTACTTGAGAAGAGTCATCACTTCTATGACCTTGACACTGGTTGGTCCCACAACTTCTATACAATTCAGTGATGTGCGAGAACAGATGATGGTGCAATACATGGAAATGGCAGCATTTAAAATTCATAGTAGCATAAGGCCATTACTTTTCCCACTGGGCCACTTGAACTTTAATAATGTCTGACCTAGTTGGCCAATAAGTTCTAGCAGCAGACAGAGGAAAATTGCCAGTATTAGATACTGTTTGATTTTTCATTTAGAAAGACTTAGAAGTTCCTTTAAGAACAGGGTACCAATTCTTCCTGTAGACACCTAATTTTTTTTGTGTCTGTTGTAATGGCCAATATATTTTCAAACAACTGCAGACTATGAACAATCTGTATCAGACATGGAAAAAAATAAAATGCAGAGGTAAATACAAATTATCAATACCGGCAATGATCACAAAATAATGATAGCTCTTTGCAGAATTAAATTACATCTTCTTTCCCACACATGACAAAAATTTAACTTTCAATAGTAGTAATACAAGAGTAACCCAAAATATGCAATATTCAAATGGTTACAAAATACTTCTGATCAAGCCTCCAAAATGAAAACAGAAATCAGAATAAAGATGCTATTTTTCCATTCACATATGTATGCTCATGATGAGAACAACAACATTATGTTTTAACAGTGATGAACATTGTCAGATATTACGGTTAAAAATGGAACTCTGAAAACAGAAGAACTGAAGAGTAGTATTTCCAAATGAAAATACTTTTGTCTTATTATCTTAATAAGCGAGTACAGAAAATAGATAACAATTTGCCTGAGATACTGTTCTGATACTTTCTTCTTTCCAGAGTAAAACACCACAGTGCTTGTCGCATGAATGTTTGAAACCTACTTATATGCCAAGTCCACACAGAGACTTCTGGAAGTAAATACTCTTTCACAAACATTTTAAGTAAAGTCTCTTTCATAAAAACATAAAACTATTTTGTAAGGTTCAATTTTCAAGCTGGAAAATACTTTCAGATATAATACAGAACCAAAATATATTCACAATACAGTCTTAAAGAAAACAATGTCAGAGCTAAACCATGAAATTAAAACTCTCAAGTATTTTGACCTCAGTCTTCAATGTCTATTGACTATTTTCACCTTACCCATACCAGAACTTCTCTGGTACCCTTTAACCATGTAGTCAGGGAGTCCATTGACGAAAGAAATTGACTGGAGCCAAATAGGGTTTGCCTCCCACATGCACCTCTATAACCTTAGTAGTTGTCTCCACATCTCCACCTCCTGGTATTTTCTCCTTTAACTCTACAAAATAATATTTCACGGAAAAGTAAATGAAAAGCAAAGTTTGAGGCTAAAATAAGCAGATGATTAGCTATGTTCTTGTCCTCAAGTACTCCAAGCAAAAAAAAAAAATCACATTTGCAAGTTTGAACAATTCCTCTTAGTACCAGAATCTAAAAGTTGAACCATTAGACAAAAATACACAAAAGTTGTTGTTATGCGTTGACAGCTGTGCAAAGAAGCTAAAACTGAAAACAGGGATTTATCCTCCATCCTATCTGCTCTCTTTATATGGCAAAGGACCATACACTGAAAAAACCATTCACTTAGTAGGCTATAACTGGAAAGAAATATTTGATATATTCATTTTGTGTTCATCTTCCTCATTTTGCTTGGGTAACTTTATTGTGCTACTTCTCTTACCCCCAAGCAAAGGATCAGATTATAGAATACCTTGTCAAGAGAAGTTTTCCAAACTCCAGTATTACATTTCCTGATTGTGGAGAAAGAGGAAAATCATTCTACTTTGTATTTTTTGTCTTCAAACCTATATTGTCCTGTATAAACTAGATGCTTAAATTTAATTTTAGAAAAATATTTTTATGGATGAATGGCAATTCAAAGCTAATCAGACTGATCATTTTACATTAAAAAAATCGCCTGTATGCAAAAACCATATCTGTGCCAGTTTGAAACCTAATAAATCTCCACCCTTAAACAATTTGCTCCTAAAAATATATAATCAAATTTAGAAAACTATAAACTATATTTAAATTTATTATTTACAAGCAATTAACTATGAAGACAGCCAGGTGGCTTTCATTACATAAATTACTGTTAATGACACTTGCCTCATGCTGCTACTGTATTTAACATCTGCATGCATCACATGTCAAACACACACACTGTTGCATAGCTATCTCCAGGGTAAAAAATGAACACCTTAAGTTAAAAAAGCTTCCAGTAATCCAATCAAAATTGTTAATTGTTTAAACAAATCACTATTTTATTAATGTTCCCCATACAAGATATTTTAGCTCTATCAAAGGTGGATGATACATAAAAGTAGTTCTACGTAAATTCCAATGTTGGGAATGATACAGATTTAAGGTAAGAAATGAATCCATTTATAGGTAGTACCCTTAAGATTTTCAATCTAAAGCCCTAAGCTGTTTATCATTTAAAAGTTTATAATTTTAAGGCTTTTTGTAACTAGAAAACAAAACAGAAAAAAAAAAAAAAAAGGAGAATAATTCCTGTCTATCAATCTAGCTGGCAGAGCAGTACCTGTATCTCTGAACTTACTGCACCATATATGGAGATCTGTACAAAGTCTATTATCAGCTCCATACTACTGCGGCATAGAGGGAATAAACTAATTTAATTCTACTACTTCCCCTTGGCAAGATGGCAGAAGCACACTCAGAAGGAAACGCAGCTGTTCCCTTTTACCAGTGGTCTTCCAGCATTCTTTTTTACAAAGCTGTCTACCTACAACTGGCAGCCACTACGAAAGGAGCATCTGACAGGAGGTGATCACAGTATTACATTATCCTATCCTTAAACCTCTCTCATGTTCCTTTCCACTCCTATTAACTGGATTTGCCTTTCCCCTCCTTCTCTTTCCAGAGGATTTATTCTTTGGCATCCTTTGCACTGCTGTGAAAATATGTACAATGATTATTCACTTTCCTTCCTGCTGTGCCACAGAAAAGGTTGGGTTTCCAGAAGAACTCTTATTCCATGCACTTATTGAACAGAACCATCTCCAATGTAAACAGGCAATAAGTTCACCATATAGCATCACATTCCTTAAGCACCAAAATTTGACCAGTCTTGGCAGATTGGGCACATAGGCCTTGGTAAATAAACGTGGAGGCCAAGGAAGGAAAACTAGTTCAACACCAAACATTTGTTCTATGTTAAAATAAACTGAAGATGACCTCAACATGCATCATAACACACTGGCACTCCTTAAATATCTGGGAGTTCTCAAAAACGTAATGAAAATATACACTGATGTCTTTACATTAAGCACATAAGGTCTGAACTTCACCAAAAGAAAAAAAGCAAAATCCGTAAGAAGAGGGTAACTTCACTGGAATTCAGTGAAATTTGACTCTTAACATCCTTCAGGCAGTTTTCAAAAGGGCCTCACACAAAACATCCTAACCCTATCTTCTCCCATTTTAAAGTCTTTATACATTATAGTAAAGAAGCAAAGGCCACATAGCCTTTTTCAGATTTTTAATTTGTTCTTCATATTTAAATATCAGGTCTTTTTACGCTACCTAAGAGCGGCAAATTAGCAGAAGTAGGACATCAGTAAACGGTGGAAACTGAGAAGAGAAAAAAACATTCTGAACTGCATGATTTACACTTCTGCATGTTAGTAGCTAACATCTTCATATTACATTTGTTATATACAATGTATTTTTTAATGAGAATACGCACTCTTTTATTAAAAAGTCATCCACTTTGCTTTTAACTAAAGGCATCTGAACATGTCTCCCAATCAAAAATAAGGATGTCAAGATCTAGTTTATAAAAACCAAAAGAATTGGAGGGTAGAAGAGAGCTAAGCCATAAATTAATACTAATTTAGGGTGGGCAACCTTTGTTTTCAAACTTCTTTTAAGAATGAGTAAAAGTTTCTTCTGTCAATTCTCATTTAGAAGGAATTCTTTCCCCACAACAGTAAATCTTTAAGGCCCAAAATGGAAAAAAATGGCATAAATGTTATTTTTAGCACAGCAGATATGCTATGTAGAAACTCTGTCCTCTCAATACACCGAAGTATTTTGTTAATGCACCACTTTCCACTAAACCAACCACAAGTAAATCCCGAATTTAAAGTTATGACTGCTTGTATGTGATCTGTTACCTGGATTAAAAAAAAAAAAAAGAAAAAAGAAAAAAAGGCAGAAGGCCCCTCTAGCCACCTAATCACCATATCAATGACACATGCCACAACAGAGAAGCACTAGTTTATTTGATTGATCATGGTAGATAAACTCCAAATAACAGAGAAATTAACAAATGCTTGACATTTGCTCAACATCCATTATTCTGACACTGCTTTCAGGATTTCAAAGCCTGGGAGTATGCTTAATCAACATTCATATTCCCTAGTGAGCTACAGGCACCATATTGCGCCCCGCCTTAGTACTGATGAAAACTGCATATTGGCCATTTCCAAAATGTTCTGGGACTCCACACAGGGCCCCTTCTCTCCCTTGTTCCTGTTCTGCAGTTTTCTTTTAAACACTTCCAAGACAAAAGCATCTGCCAGTTTTTCTCTCTGGGGATGTATGCAAAATGAACTTAACAGTTTTAAGGCAGGAGAAACTCTCACATCTAAATTCATTCATAGGACAGAAAAGGGCCTAAGAGGCCTCTCCAGGGACAAAACCCTGCTGAAATTTTCCCCGACAACTGTGGGAGCTTTATAAAATCTAAGTCCAGACAATTTCCAATTCAAATGCCCAGCATAGCATGACCTTTGTCAGATCTATAAGCCCTAGATGCACCCACTATTTTTTTATTCTAACCAGCACAGACATTAGACAGGGCACTACTGCTAAGCAGGAGGCTGAATATTTGCATGCTCTTCTATTGTGAAAATGTAACAGTGACAGCACTGTGTCGAATTCTTTTCCCCCTAGAACTTTAACTCCATAGGAGAGGCATAGCTGACAGATGACTCTCCCAACATCTGTGTTATGTACACTGCACAGCTGAGGAACCCTGGATCGCTGTCACAGCTTCTCGGAGATGACCTACACCTTTCTTATATCTACCCATGATCAAAAAAGTAAAATAAAAATTTGAAAACGCCATTTTTTAAAATGAAAAGTAAATATGGCAAGGAAGATTAACATAATTTAGTCATTGAGCTGTTCACATAGCAGCTCACCATATGCTGTATAAATGTCCTATACAAAATAATATATCAGACCTGACACTTTGCACATCATATTGTATTATTTAATATGCTTACTAAAATTTCATGGATCAAGCGCCACTTCTGAAAGCATACAGAAAGCCCTAGAAAATATTTCTTCATCTTCCATGATTTATTTTGATTACCTTTTACAGCTATATGATAAAGTGGAACTTGTAAAATTACGAGGTTAAGGTTTACACAGCTTCATATACTAAAATATAACAAATGGCTCCATGTCTGTATATACTTTTACTTGCATTTAATATCAGAAGCACATTAAACTAAGCACACTGCTTTCCACTGCATATTTTAATAATTTTAACTGGTTATTTCAGTAAACATTCTATCCACCAATGCAAAATTCCACTGAGAGAGAAATATATATATCATTGATAAAGAGACTAAAGAGCTGAGAATTACAAAATAAAGCAAAAAATTAACATACGATACATGTTGACCAGCCCAGATCTGTCTACATAAAAATATGCTAATTTCTACAAAATACCTGACATATTTGAATAGTATTTTTTAATTATTGAGATTTAAAATGTTGGAATGGCAAGCATCTATACCCAGATAAATAGGTAAAATTCTCCATCCAGAAACCTTAAACCCACAGAAGTAGTAATTTGTAAAAATCATTGTTAATCACTGGTGATGTCTGTGTCTGAACAGTAAATTAAAACAAAACATGTAAGCAGAAAACTTGTGGATATTAGGTGTTCGGCAACCAATGGGATTTGTTTGAAAAAAAAAAAAAAAAAAACCAAAAAACGGTCCACATTCAGAGGATGTACCAAACAGATAGATATGGCTGGAAAAATTTTTAGACTGAAGCCATGCATATATCCCATAAGAACCATGTTTCTTTTTCTCTTTCAGACCACTGATGTCAAAGGAACACAATACAAACAAGATAAACAATGCAGTCTGATTTCTGTTTTTGGCCAATAATTAATTCCTCACTTTCTAATATTACGATAAAGAAGAACATATACCTGTATCAGATAACTTATTGCCATGAGGTCATTAAATGCTGTATTTAGAATGGAACTTGCTTGGCCTATAGGAGTACCTGTCAATTGGTAAAATAAAAAATTTCCATTTCAAGCTACATTTCTGGTTCTTACAGGGTTTATGAGTTATCTTTTAATATTTTGTGTACCCAAGACAATGCACTTATCTAGGAAGACATCTTGTTCAAGTGTATTGAAAATTGAAGGACAACATGACTGACAGCCTGCATTTTATATTAATGCTGGAAATGGCTAATGCTCAAGAGCCATTTAATCTGCAGGAACCAGCACTCACTCTCCAGTTATTGTACTTTGCACCAGCTGTAGCTTCAGAATGCACATCTGCATTCCACAGAAGAACGGCAATAAAAAACTGGACATTACCAGTATCAATAGCAGACTGATGATAAGTTTTGCCATCTCCTAGCCAACCATAAATGGAAACAGATACACGGCGTCTTTATTGCTGTCTGGGTTCTCAATATACAAAAAGGAACTCTGAAAGACTCTTTATTATTCAATCACAGCAGCATTACATCCATTCTGGGCATAGTTTTCATAGAATCATAGAATAGTTAGGGTTGGAAAGGACCTTAAGGTGGGCAGAGGCACCTCACACTAAACCATCCCACCCAAGGCTCTGTCCAAACCGGCCTG
>JASSUY010047088.1:54194-124435 GCA_032466535.1 Forpus xanthops | reverse complement strand
CTGGGCACCCTGTGCCAGCGCCTCAGCACCCTCACAGGGAAGAGCTTCTGCCTAAGAGCTCATCTCAGTCTCCCCTTTGGCAGTTAAAGCCATTCCCCTGTCCTGTCCCTACATCCCTTGTCCAAAGCCCCTCTTCAGGTTTCCTGCGGCCCCTTTAGGGCACTGGAGCTGCTCTAAGGTCTCCCCTTCCGGAGCCTTCTCTTCTCCAGGCTGCCCCAGCCCAGCTCTCTCAGCCTGGCTCCAGCCACCACCCCACATCCTGCTTCTCAGGGCTGCTCCATCCATTCTCCCCCAGCCTGTGTCTGTGCTTGGGATTGCCCTGACCTGCTTCAGGACCTTTCACTTGGCCATGTTGAACTACGTGAGGTTTGCCAGTAGATGACCACTGCTGGCAAAAGTCTGTAAGCCTGAGTGCATGTCACAAGAAACTACTGTGTGTGTCTGAAACGTGGTTTTGTGCATTGAGCCTGGAATTGGCTGTGTTTGAAAAGGGGGGAAAAGTACTGGAAAAGTGGTTGTGAGCCGTGTATCCTGCTTCTCCCGCCTGCCCCTGTGTGGTGTGAGCATCCCAGGAGGTGCCGGTGGAGGGTCCCTCCCCAAAGGAAAAGGACCAAAAATGGAGGAAGAAAATGTGGTTAAGAAGGAAAAACATTGCCGTTTGAATGGCAGTGTTTGTGGTGGAATCGGGTTTGGTTAAAAGCTGCTTTTTGGGCAAATAGCCCAAAACTTCATGGAAAAAAAAAAAGAAACAACCAGACAAATTTTTGGGTTTGTTTTGCCTTCTTCATGGGAAATTTGAGGAAAAGTCTGAGAAGTCTCATAAAGTAAGTAACTGTCTCCCAGCCAGATCTCTTCTATTTACTGTTCCCTGTGCTCTAGGCTTCACTAATTCTCTGTGTGTGCTGTTCCCGATGGACTCTCTTTGTGACCTCCTCCTCTTCTTAGCTGCTATGAGGTTATACTTGATGGGGTGTTTTGAGGGGGTTTATCCCTGTCAAATCTGTTGGATAAATCCTGTGGAATTCTGCGCTCTGATGACTGGCTCTATGCAGGCTTGGGGGATTTTTAGTCACAACCTTAACCTTTATGTATACCCCAAATTACTGACGACATTGGGCTTTCCAGCTGTTCTTCAGTGACTGATGGAGGGATAGGGGCACTGCCTGTCCTCACTGTCCCAGAGATGGGTCGCTTGTGCACCTCATGTTATCCATCCTCCTCTCCAAAGAAGTGGAAAAACCCCAAGCTACTCTTCAGCGTAACTTGTGTGTTGTGTAACACCTCTTACATAGGGCATATAGGCAGAGACATGTTATGAAAACTGTTTCATGCCTCAAGAATTTGATGATAATAAAGAGCATTTGCATTTCCTCAGTTCTCACTCGGCAATGTCAAGTAGGGGGGCTTGGTTTTGTGTTCTAATTAAGAAGCAACTCTTGGTTTTCATTAAAGGTTTGTGTCTTAGATAGAGCCAGGGAGAATCCTCTACTTAACCAGAGCTATTTTAGTCTCCAGGTTTGCTTAAATAAGTTTAATTATGTAGTAGCATTTTTTTTCCCCTCGCCTTATTTGTATATTCAGGTCTTTGTGTGGTTGTGTTCTCTTTTGATGTTTGCTGGAGTGCATTATCTTCATCTGTCTGGTTTGTGTTTGGTGTGCCACTAATTGACTCAATATCCTGTTTGTTGGAATGAAAGCATGCTCTATTATGGCATATTTTTCCAGGGTGTAAAACCTCACAGTTTTTGGGCCACCCTGTTGGGAAGGAAATTGTTGGTTGTGCTGTGGAAATGAAGCAGTGATGGTATTTTTCCTCAGGTGAGCAGGGTTTTAACTTGTAAATGAACTCTTAAAAAGCCTACTGAAGGTGAGATCCTGCATCCTCCTTGCTTGGACATCACTGAAAAGGGCTCGGATGTGCTGTAGAGCATAGGGGGTCTCCATCTGAACCTCCTTGTTGCCCCTACCGCAATGGGAGAGGAGGGGACTTTGTTTGACCAGTGATGCTTCCCCGTGGTGCTGCAGAGAGCAGAGACAGGCCCTTGTCTTCCATTTTCAGGTGAAGAGCCGCATTAGGAGTGTGACAAAGGCTCTCCCGTATGTCCCTGCCCAGGAGGGATATCCCAAAATCACTCTGATCAGCCTCAACTGGCGGAATTTGCCTGGACTTGGTCCTTCAGGGACCTGGCTCTGTCATCGGCTCGAAGACGAGCTTTGTAGTAGGAGCTCGGACTTGAGCGGGTGGAAGGCAAGAGCCCTCTTTGTGTCCTAAGTTGCTCTTTCCAGTAGAAAATTAAGGCTCCTAACGTGAGTTTAGCTTAATGTACACACATGGGTATAAATCTCTCTTGTTCTCTTAAGTCCCCGACTCTCTTGGCAGTAAATTTGGGAACCCGAAGCTGTCAACAAAGCAAAATGGAAAACTAGAAGCCAGACAGTTCTTGGTTGTGTATGATATTTTAAGTAACTGTGTAGGTACATGCTATGGAAATAATTAGGATTATTTGTTGTGTTGAAGGGAAGTATGTCACAGAGGTATTGTGTGCGCTGGCATTCCCTGTGCTGCAAGATGGATTAGCAGCTGAGTTAACAGACGCAGTAAAGCTCGACTGAAAATAGTTCACTGTTGTTAAGTGTAGGTGAAAGGGCTTTGGTTTGGGTATCAAAGAGTGTGTTTTGACTGCTTGACAGGTTTGGTGGGGGGAGAAGGGAATTTCAGTATTATAAGCTTGCTCCGTGGGTCTGGGGAGGTTTTCTTTGCCATTAGAGTAATCAGCAAAGAGCTGAAATGTGCATTGATTAATAACCTAAGTGGAAGCACAAGGGAAACAAGTGGCTTTAACGTTAATAAGGCAAATAAATGTTTTTGCTAATTGAGTGAGATGTTAAATGTGCTGCACGCTGGCACATGCTGCCAGGCTGTGGTACTTCCATAACCCTGTCAGTCAGCTTTAGGAGCTGAGTGCACGTGTGGATGTCTTCTGGCTTAAAAAATCCTGAGTGCTTGGAAAAAAAGGGATGTAGGTGGGGATGAGCATCCTTGATGGACAATTCAAGGACCAGGTCTTCCATGGCTGTGGAAGGACTGGAGCTGCTGCGCCAGGCTGGAAGGTGATGCTGGTTGCTGACTTCCACAGCGAGGACCTGGGTTTGGGTATGTGGGGTGCTCTTTTGGTGCTTTTCGGGTTTAAGAGCACAATGGTTATGGGAAATGTTGGAGGAGGGAGGAAAGGAAAGCTGGCTCAGGTTGTGTGATGGTGGCCTTTAGGTTTGCAAATAATTTGCATTGGAAATGGGGCATGTTATTTTGTGTCTGATGGGGATGGGTGTAGAGAGGAAGCTGCACAAAGCAGTTCTTCTGGAAACATGCAGTAGAAACAGTGCTTTGGGCTGCAAATGGTACCATGTGCTTGGCAGCATTGAGGAAAGTGCAGCTCCGAATGTCCCAACCTGGTTTGGTGTGTTCTGACCAGAGGACACCAGCAGCATGGCATTATGTTGCAGGATGTTTGCTTAGAAACCTCCCACTCTGCTCTTCGTGGGTGCATCACCTCCGTTAGCAGAACCCGAGTGCTGTTTTACATCTGTTCCTTCCTGGCATGCTGGGTGAAAAAGCACTCCTTGAAGCAGCATGCACGTGTGACAACCAGGGAGGAGGCAGTAGGATTGCTTTGGATGTGCAGTGTGTACCAGAGCTGGGTTATTTTTCTCCCTTTGGCGTTTGCAGCTTCATATCATTTCACATGGGAACGTATATGCTGAGACACTGTCTGTGTTTTTATAGTGCTCTTCATTAGCAGGTATGCTTCTCTTCTACAAGCAGCATAGCAGTGGTTAGGGTGACCCAGCCTTGCCTGGGCAACAGGGGCTATTATGTTTGTGCTAATCATCTGTAGGGTTACGGCAGCACCGAGCTCACAGCCCATTCCCAAAGATGTTGAGCATCCCCAGCTCGTTTTGTAGCCAGGAAAGCTGAGCTGGTTTTGGTATTTTGGGTGTAATTAAAGGTGATCGGATTGGGCGGATGGTTCAGCAGCCTTGTCTATCTTGATGACTCTGCTGGAGTCAATCACAGGCTCACGTTTCCCTTTCTTCTTCTCGCCCCTTGTTAATGTGGGGCCGGAGCAGTGGAGCTGTGCTCAGGGGTGATGCTAGTGTTTCTTGTCGTCTTTGTTGGGGGTTTTGTAAAGCCTCGGTAGCATGTCAATTATATATGATGGGTGGAAGCCTAATATTCTGTGATAATTAGAAGGCAAGTCTAGTGTGAAATCGGATTAGAGCCCAGCATTACAGTCCAGGATTCCTTTGGTACTTGGTTCAGAGGAAGTCATAAAACTCTTTTAAAGGTGACAGAAGCCCATGTGTGCTATAGGGAAGAGGCAGAGCACAAGGCTGAAATGGTGGCCCTGCTCACTGGTCCCCCAGCAGTGTTCACCTCCTGCTCCTCCATCAGCCCAGCTTACTCAGGCTGTTAACGCACATGGGAGCCAAGTCCAGCAGTAACATCCTGGATGATGAACTACTTTTGGCTTGTTTACCAAGCTGCAGTGAAGGGCTACACTGTGAAGGAGTCTAACCCTTGCCTCCCAGCAAAAGAACTCCTGCTAGTTTTGCAGCTAGGTACACTTCAAGTATGAACTCGGCCAAAGCAAGGTGAAGTGGGCTGGGAAGCCACATCAGACATCCAGAAACAACATCTGAAAAGGTCTTGGGAAATGGATGAACTGCTTTTCAGGACCATTGAGCCCCTGGGTTTGCAGTCCATGCTTACTCACTAGATGAAAACTTGTTTTCAAGTTTGCAGGATTACCTTTCTGAGCATATTTCCTTGGATGTACCGTTGGCAACACTGTGTAACATGGCATTTCTGTCTTTAAACCACCACCTCTGTTCCCCAGAGGTTTGCTGTTACCTAGCCAAGCTTCTTCCATAATTTTGGTCCCTCCTTTTTCTCTCTGTATTCCTCTATAGTGTAAAATGGAGGAAAAGGCTTGCTGCAACAGGCCATGGGAATGATCCGCTGCAAATCCATGGCAAGCCGCAGCCATGGCATGCGTATGTGGTAGATACTTGGAGTCGTTCTCTGCTACTTAAGCTCTTTTAGCCATGCAGCCCCTGATGCGATGGTTGCACACCCTGCCAAACAATTCAATAAGAAGCCTAACTTGAAAGGAAGCTGTGGCAGAGTTGTATTTTTGCTGTGCTCCCATTGTGGTAAATTACAAAAGCTGTTGAGTCTTTAACACTCAACAGTAGATGAGGAGTTGCCTTCTACGGGTGTTGTTTGATGAGTTTTAACTTGGGAAATAATTGTTGCTGAATGTGTCCTTGACTGTGAGTGTGTGCCAGGAGGGTTCTTTACATGATGTACATAAGCATTAGGTCTCTGTTTCAGTGGAACTAAGTGATCTGGTTTTCACTCCCTTTCCATATAGGAGTTGACTGGAAAGACAAAGAACATTGTCTTTGGTCCTGGCTCTGGATCAGTGTTTTCTGTGTGTGGCTGATCCATGCTCTTGTGGACCATTGGCAGTGGCTGCTTCATGGTTTTCATTCCCCTGCACACCATGGTTGTAGCTCTTTGCGTTTTGAAGCGGCTTGACGCCATGCTTTGGAATCTGTCCTTGGAGGCATAAAGAGTTCCCAACACCACAGCCGCTCACCAGGAGGGCACGTGATGGATCTGTCACCTGGGTAGGTGATGGGATGTTCTGTTGCTCTCACTGCAAACTCGACCATGGAATGAGTCCTGTGGATGGATGGTGACCAGATCAGCTCTGTTAGCTGATGAAAAACAAAGGCTAGACTTGACTTCTTTCACAGGCTGTGTCAGCGCCTGTTGCATTGCTAAAGTGAGGATATATGCTCAGGGATGTGGAGGTGCTAAGGACAACCCTTCCTGTGGGAAAACTGGAGCCCCCAGTGTCTTCGAGTGACTTTCCGTTGATGTCTCCCACTGTGGCATAAGAAAATGAACCCACAGCCCTAAACATTTTGGTTTTTAACACCGGGTAATGCAGTGCATCTTCTACGATTAGCAATGAGTAGCCAGAGCTCCTGGGCTCCAGACAGAGCTAATTCTTGATCACGAGCCAAGACCACATAGTGCTGACATGACTGAGAAATATCTTCCATAATTAGATTGCTTGGTCATTCATTTTTGAACGTCTGAGCTGCATTTTGGAGCATAATTTCTTAATGATCAACCAAATGGAATCTGTGCAAGCTTGATTTACTATCAGTAGTGCTCTCTTGGCTTGGCTTTGCATGTGTGCCTGGGGCAGGTGCTGTGCAAATCGGGGAGGAGGGGGATCAAAGAGAAAGGATTTACTTTGTAATGTGAGGTGGCTGGTAACTTTAGTTTAATAGTATAAATAGATACAAAACTGTTATTTGTATTTGTGGAGTACATTGGGCCTTTGTGTTTTTTGCCATACATAAACGGAGTAGTTGTTAACAACAACTGTTTTAGGGAGCCCAGGGCATCTGTGAAGAGCTTGAGAAGTTGCCAGTGTAAGGAGGAAAAGAAATCCTGCTGTCGGTAGGCTTGAATTTGCCAAGTAGGGTAGAGGCTTCCCCCTCCAACACAAAAGAATGGGAGGTATGTGAATTTAACCATCAAAGGCAGGCGTACGTCATGGAAATAAGACTGGATCTGTGGAACGTATTTCCAGCATACTCCCCCCATAAGAAATACAGGAAAAACTCAACCCCAAACCGTTACAAGAGCTCTGAAACTCAGTTATTCTGACACCTCAAAACTAGCTGGCACCCTAGCTGAAGTTGTGACTTCACTGTTCCTCATTTCCCATTGTGTCAAAGAGCTGTAGTCCTGTATTAAAATAAAGCTGTGATGCTTGGGCATTTTCCTTTTGTAATGCTTCCTAGTAAGGCAGGCTCATTCCAGGTACATTCCAGGATGGATCTGGTGGTCAGGATCTGAAAATCTGCCTCTTCTTCTCTTAATGCCTTGTCAAACTAAATGGAGCCGCATCTCTTGGTGCTGCTTCCCTTAGCACTGCGTTTTTGCTGCTGGAGGGGCTCCTCTGAGGCGGAAAGAAATAGTATCCATGGAAGAAAAATGTATCCGTAAGGAGATAGTGAGTTTTCCTGTGTTTTCTGAAGGCTGTGCCCAAGTGATGCTGCTTCCTGTAACAGACCCTGAGCTTTCTGTAACTCAAGAGCAGCGGATGGTCTTGTGCAATAAATTCGCTGTGGCAGAATTATCTGCAGGTCAAGGTCTCTGTAATGCCAGGGAAAACAAACCAACCCCATAGCACAGGGGAAAATAGATTTAGGAGGAGAGAGCCTTAGGAATTCTGTATATAGACATATTTATGGATATAACAGTATGTATAACTTATTTTAAATGGTCCTTAGGTGTTTGAAAGGAGCTATACCAGTATTTCTGGGCTGGAAAGTGATGCAAAGTGATGCAGAGGTTCAATAGCTGGGTAAATGACGTTGGTATGAGGTCTGGCACAAGGCAGGCAGAGAAGCAGCTGTTAGGCACTGATAGGCTTTGATTTGTGCTGTGCAAAACCAGCTTTTGTTTCTCTAAACCCACTTTTGGTGCTCTTTAGTAAATGCACGGTTCACAGCTGCGTTGAGAAGAGATTGTTTGCTTTGTGTTTGCCTTGAGTCCTGAATCTTGGTGGTGGTTGTAGATGGCTTTCAGGGTGTGAGCAGGTAGGGAAGAGCCTTTACTCCTCCATCTGCGTCCTGGGGATGGAGGATAAGCTTTGGCAGCGGGGTGTGAAATGGGAGGGAAGGCAGCAGCTTACATGTAGGCTGTGTCTTTTAAAACACCATCTGACTTGGAAGGATGAGTTTTTCATGTTAACTGCTTGTTTTGATCAGATCTTCAGAGTTGACAGAGATTTGCACAGTTTGCCCAAGATTGAACCAGTTTAATGTCAGCCCACAGTGGTGCTGCTGCTTTGGGGGACACACCAGAGAAGCTGGAGCTAAGGATTGCAATTGGAAGAGTTTATCTTAGCCCACCGAACTCGAGGGCGGCCTTTTGTTGGTGGTGCTAGAAGCAGCTTCATCCCACACTGCAGCAAGATGCTTTAAAAGCAAATTATATGGGGCCAGATCCTGTCTGGATTGCCTGTGAAAGTTTAAAATGGAGCTATAGTAGGTAACTGAAGCACTTGAGGATGGCTCTGCCCAAGCCATCGTGGACCAGATAACTCTGGGGAGAGAATCATCTTTCAGGGTGAATGAAGGAAAATTTGTTAAGAGTTTTCCAAAACCACCCCCCTGATTTCACCCAGGATGGTGACAGAATACTGTCACATTAGGAGCTGGGAAAGAGAATGCTTTTTAATGAGCTGTAGCATAAACCAAGTGTATTTTAGTATCAGTGATAACTGTGCTTCTGAGAGATGACTTCTGTGGGAATTGGAGGTGAAGAGAAAAGGATTTATCTGTATAAAAAGGCCTGCTGGAATTGATATTGTGCTGTGTGCGAACTGAATGAATTGTAAGTAATTAAAATACTCAGCAAGAATTTTATGGAAGATATAGAAGAATATACAGGTCAGTTTGCTGGATCTTCAAATTATACTGTGTGAGATGAGTATGTGTTTATTCCATTTATTCACTGGATAAATAGGAGGCCACTTTTTAATGTTCTTGCAGAAAGACCAGGTCATATTTACACATGTTGCTATGAAGTTCTTCTACAGAATCAGGTTTTGATATGCCTGGTTATAGTGCTCACAGTGAGGGGAGGTCTCCTTGGAAGGGGATGGTGCTATGGGTCCTCACTCCCTGTGCCTCACAAGCTGACCTCTTTGCATAGAGAATCCTTCTAATTCCGAGTATTTTTTTCCCTGCTTTTCAGGTGATCATTTGAAAGTCTGCTCCCAAGGCTACACGTGCTGCTCCCAAGAGATGGAGGAGAAGTACACTCAGCAGAGTAAACACGACTTCAGGAACGCTGTTGTAGAGCTTAGCAATCACCTACAAACCATGTTTAGTTCTCGATACAAGAAGTTTGATGGTAAGTGTGGAGACCTTGAACCTGCTTTCCTTGGGATCAAATAGAAGAAACCCCTCATCCTGTTGTTGCCTGTGCAGCCGTTCTGCTCTGCCTCCCCTTTCGCTGGGAAAGTTCATGACTCGTGGCTCGGAGGGCAGAGCATGCCTTGTTTTGCAATCCTGTGAGAGAGAAGTATTTGCTGATTATGGCTCTTTGTTTCCCAAAGATCTTTCCTTCTGATTAATCTCTTGGAAAACCATTTTGCTCTTGATATAAGCTCGCAGTGAGTTTTGTTTGTACATCCGCGCAGTGTGTGTAATTGTAACGTGCACATCTTGCAGCCCTGATCCACAAAAATGCTGATCTTTCCCAGCATGTTATGAACCAGCAGGATTTGTATCCATCTCACATAGCCTTTGGGGCTCAGCAGAGCAGCAGGTTAAGTGCAGAGCTGGTTTTGTGAGGAGGCCAAGGGTTCAAGTGTGAGGCAGGGTCAGAAGGAAAATGAACAAAGTCTCTGCTGAGTTCCCATCCTTTGACTGGCACTAACTGCTAACTGATAAGCAAATGCCTGGTCCCAGTATTGCCCTCTGATCCACAGCAGTGTCTGGTCAGACTGGGTCTCCATAGGGCTTGCACCCATCTGAGGTCTGAGCAGCATCTCTTGGTTTTGCTGCTCAGCTCTTGGTTGTGGCAGTTCCCTTGGTGTCCCCGGTCACTGCAGCCCCACACCTTGGCATCCCCCCGAAGGAGGAGCAGAGCATCAGGCTCCTGCCTGGGTTGTCCTCGTTGGCTGGGGAATGAGGTGGCATCCACTTGCACATGGCAATACCTGACGAGTCAGGTGGACTGGGTTGCTGAGATTGTTCTGCTCCTACATCGTCATCATTGTCTGGTAGAAGGAGATGTCACCACACAGGGTCTCTGGACATTCTTCTCCCTTGTTCAGTCATTACTTCAACGTGGGTTTTCTATTCATATCGCTAAGTCTGCGCCTAAAACCTCCCAGAGATTCCCTCTGCCCAACTGCAGCAGGTAGCAGCCTCTTTGTTTCAAAAGGGTAAGTGAAAACGTCTCTGGGTATGAAATTGCAGTGAGTCACGGTGGAATGATGCAATTGTCTTGATAGCATCTAAATCTGCTAGCTAAATATTTCCCTCTTAACCTCTGTTGTCTCTACCTGCTGGTACACCAAAGGGGTGATAGAGAGAAAACCAAAGTGTCTAGACTTGCAAGCTTATTAAATGCAGAACAAGACACTTAATGAAATCCAGCCCATAGATAAGCCCTTTCAAAGAGACCAGAGGAGCAGCATCTGCTTCACCTTAAATGAACGACGAGGCTTTTTGAAATGCTGCCTTGAAAACAAAGCATGCATGTGGGGTGCAGTGTCTTAGCAGCCCTGACGTGGTGCAGACACACACTGCGAGGTGTGGCTGCCTGTTTGTAGGGTGAGAGAGGGCTGCAGGGCTGTGTTTTGCTTTCTGTCTGTCCCTCACAGTGTTCCCTATGCTGGTCTCCCACCGATCTTGGCCTGGGGAGCCCTCGAGAGGCAAATCTGGAAGGGGATGGTGTGATCCTGTTCCCAGAAGTTGAATTTACTGGGCCCAGCCTGTCCCTGCAGGGTGTTTCTCTGCCCTACACAGAACTAATGAAGGAGAATTAGCAGCCTCCTCAACCTAGTCCCAAAGCCTAATGGCTCCGTCTTTGAACATTCGCTAATATCAGATCTAAATCTTCATTTGCTGCAGACAAAGCTGATTTAGGGAGTTTTTAATCTTACCTGGACTGGAAGCAGAGATTAACTGATTACTGTCTTCCATCTTTTACCTCTTGGAGGGCTGAATCATGCCTACATCTCTCCTTCCAGCCCAGTCACCTGGAGGCTGAAGGCATGCCTCCTTCAGCAGCACTCATACTGTCGGCTGGGCAGGTTGAGGAGTCTTCCCCCTGAGGTCAGACTCTTCCATAGGAGCTTTGGAGTGCTGAGCCCTGGGTAGTTGTGTTTGTTTAAGAGCCTGCTGTTAAGCGATCAGCTGCTTGTGGTGTGGTGTTTCCTTCCCTCAGTCCTGGTGGCTGGTCATCAGGTCAACCGTGGTCAGTTTTGCCTTACACGTTTGAGTTCTCCTGTTGAATGTAATTCTTCCCACACTTCTTGGTGTAACGTGCCCAGACTACAGGAAGGAGTGCATTGCAGTGTGTAGAAGGGCTGAGCAGGCAAGATGAGTTTTTGCTGAGGCCAAATTCTGTTCCATGAACTGGTCTCTCAGCAAGTGGGATGAACGCTCCTCTTGCAGGGTGACACGTCCCCATGCTCCAGGATGCAGCTTAAGCAGCAAACTGCATCCTCCAGCTCTTTGGAAGTGTTTGTTGTGGGTTCTCTGGCTGCTAATCTCTCAGCCTTGACATTCAGGTCCAAAAGGAGAGGCAAAACTGTGCTGCCTCCGTTATATGTGTGACCTTTGCAGCAGTTGCTGCTGCGAAAGGACAGTTGAAGTCCTTTGGGTGGAGGCTGGGATGCCCTGTGGCTTTTGGAGTGTTTGAATCAGCTGTTGCTGGAGCACTGTGTGCTGTTGGAACCGTTGCCAGGATTGCTCTGATCTGACACCAAAGCCATACAGAAATGGATTATCTCCTCTTAATTGGGAGCATGGAACAAGCTACTGATTATCCATCCCCATAGGGCTGACCAGAAGTCATTTCGGCTCCTAATGCGTAATGCCACAGCGTTAGATCCTCCTGTGAGTGTTTGGTTTGCAGACACTGGGAGAAGACTGAAGCTTTGGAGTCCCGTTTCTTATAGATCCTGTGTCAATATTTGCCTACAGTACAGCTACGTATGCTCCTGGGCGTTTCTCCTGTTGTAATTCAAACCACTAGCCTGATCTAGTGTAGCACTAAGGTATATAGTGTCAGCAGTAAGGGGAAGGCTTTTCTGGTAGAAAGAAAAGCACTTTGGGACTTGTTGGATTCCCCACTGCGAGATGCGTTTAGGAGGGAACGTGTGCTGGGTTTTATGGTGTACATGATCTCAGGTATGTTTATGAGCTTCATTGAGAAATTACTGGGTGAGATTCTCTGGCCACGTAAGCGTCTCCATCTGAAAATGAGAGCCCTGGGAAAGCCACAGAGCTGTGTGACTGTGGTGGCATCTCATACCACAGAAGCAGCTACAACAGTCAGGGCTTGAAACGTAACCCCCACACCACGCTCTTTGCTTTGGGTTTTTTTCCCCTTTGACTTGTCGCATCTTCACCAGGCAGTGCTCTCCCCTTCCTTCTCCCAGGGATTAACATATTAGTAGGATTAATGGTGACATTGTGGCTGCGTAAATGCTCTGTCCCATTTATTAAACTTGAACTTTCACCTCTTTTGCCCTTTCAGGCTCAAGTTTTCCATGCCAGGGGCTGTGCTGGCCAAGCAGTGCTTTGGGGAAGTTGCTCAGCTGTTTTGAGGAATTGGAGCAGGGACAGGACATAGCCCATAACTCTTCCTCAGCGTTTCCGCTGTTCTGTTGCTTCCTAGATAAGATTTCTTAGGGTTTTTTTCTTACTAAAGTCACCTCCTGCATCTCTTGGAACACAACTGTTGTGCCAGGCCTTTTCTGGAGGGAGGAATGTTCTGTTTTGTAGTCTGGTTGTGGGATGGCAGAGCCCAAGCTCTAGTGAGCAGAGGAACTGCTGAGTCCAGTGGCTGCTCATTCCCTGCTCCTGCTTTCATTGCTGCACTTAACACAAGTCTTGCCCCTTTCTTCTGTGCACTCTGGATTTAGGAAAGGCAAGCAAGAGTCTGCACCCTTGTTGTATGAGATATGTACAGGAGGTGAATGTGAGCTGGTTTAGCAATAGCTTCGAGTGTTCCCAACGCCCGAATGACAGCGGGACTTGTACAAAACTATACAGCCCGAGCCAGCGTCTGGGAAGCTATGGAATGCCAAGAGTCTTGTTTCTGATCTGCTCACCCTGACTTTTTCATTAGCATTTAAGATAAAGCAAATACGGAAGTGTGAAACAAAACCCCTTCAGGACGATGAGCAGAATGAAACCAAATCCATGCAGCAGGAGCAGCCTGGGATCCCCAAGACTGTGATGCACTCACCCCTGTTCAGTGAGGGGACCAGGCAGAGGGCCTAGAAGGGGCTCCTGTCCATGGGACCCATGTTTGTGTTGGGCACAGTGGCCACAAATCAAATAGATATGAAGCACAATCATGCCATGCATCTTTAAAGCATCCCCTTTAAAGGATGCCCTTTATCTTTGACTGTGAGTCCTGTGTTACTCCTGGGTGCATGAATTGCTTCCAATACTGGCGAGTGGCTGAATCTCAGTGACTAGTCAGGGCGGGCATTGGCCAAATACCTTCAAGCTGCTGAAACTGGGGGACAAAACCCCTCTAGAACTTCATTTCTGAGTGTAATTTTTGTTGTTCAGGTAACCCCTGGCTTCCAGCCGCTGTCTCCAGGTAGGAGTTAGCAGGGAGGTGTGCTGGGACAGTGGGACACAGAGCAGGGAAGTATTAATAACTGGGAATGAGATGGAAGGGACCAGGAAAAGCTTTTCGTGGTCTTCTCTCTGCAGGCAGTGCAGAGGCAAACGGTGACAGATGAGCCCCACAGGTGCCCAGCCTGCTGCTCCTATAGTTAGAATTTGGCAGAGCATCGGGGCACTCTGCCTCACCGAAATAACTGCCCTTTGGGGACCTTCATCTCGCATTAACTTCTGGATTGGAACCTGCCTGCAAGAGCAGAGACCTGGGGCCTCATCCTGCTCTTGTACCAGAGCACCCCGTGTCCGTGGCACCCAGGACTGTGGGGTTGATTCTGACCTCTGCAAGTAAATCACAGAATCCCAGACTGATTTGTGTTGAAAGGGACCTTAAAGCTCATCCAGTTCCAGTCCCTGCCAGGGGCAGGGACACCTTCCACTAGAGCAGCTTGCTCCAAGCCCCATCCAACCTGGCCTTAAGCACTGCCAGGGATGGGGCAGCTTCTCTGGGCACAAGGACACTGAGAGTGGAGACCTGGTGGAACTTTGATGCTTTCTGTGTGGTTTTCCTGCTCCTGAATCAATCTGTGTTGTGGAGGGAGTTCGACCATTACAACCCATCCTCTGGTGTGCATGCTGATGTCAACTGCATCATTAACATAGAAATAATAGAGTGGTTTTGTCTATCTGCTGCCACTCATGTCTAAATGAAGGCACAGCATTGTTCTTCCCTCTCCAGGCCCCAAACCTCATACCAACCAGGACAGAGAATGATGGGAAGATCCCTAATATTCTATAGAAGCAGCAATTGCTGAGATATCATCCTTCAGGCTTGAGACCTGTGCTTACCCAGGCCAGGGATGATGGTGTGGTTTAGGAGAAGCAGGAGGGATCAACCACCAACACACTTCCTTTAGTAAATCCCACCTGTGGGCTTTTTGTTTGTGCCTTCCCACTCTCTGCAGCAATAATAAAACAAATTGCCTGCTGTCTGTGCCTGGAAGTTTGTTTATTCTTTGTTTTTGTTTAAGTGGCTCCTCTCCATCTGGAGGTGTTTAAGGAGGTTCATAAACCACTGTGATTTTTAGCCCTGTTCATTGAGAAGGGTGATGCTTATGCAGCAGCGGTGGGGACCAGGCTGCTGGTTTGGAAGACTCCTGAGGTCAGGTTATCTCAGAAGGAGGAGACCTCAAAGGAGGATGTGGCGGGGGGACTCCTGCTCTGTAGGTTTAGGAGGGAGTGAAGGAAACCAAAGTCTAGATTTTGTAACTGGGCAAAGACCTCAGCAATGCACAAAACCACTTTGTGTATGGGCTTGGGGGCATCAGTCTTCTGCCATCTCAGGTCCAAGCTGTTCAGATAGCAGGTAAACTGCTGGTTTGGGTTATTCTGTTCCAAAAGCAAAGGTGAGGGCAGCTTGCTTTACACATGGCTACAGGAAACGTGCCTGGTGCTATCTGGTTACTGATTGCTGTCAACCAGTCAATGAGCCTTTGTTTGTCTGTTTAAAATTAACTCTCTCTTCCTCTTTCCTGCACATAGGAGCCACCTTTATGTGCAGACTATGTGCAGGCTGGGATTGATGGTGTAGTCCTGGGATCCCCTGAATGATGCCTTTTGAGTTGGTGGTGGTTTGAGCTCTTGTAGTAGGCTTGGTGATAACCCACCAGTGCAGAGCTGGAGCGATGGCATTAGTGGTAAATGTACAGTAAAGTCTTAGCATTTGGCTGTTTGCATGTTGGATGTACAAATAAGAGAGGTGGCCCTAGCTACAGGAGCTCTCTGTGCAAATGTGAGGAGATGAGGGGAGCTGAGCTCTTCAACAGCAGTAGGAACTGAGGCTTGGAGAAATACGTATGTGTGAAACGTCTTACTGAGTGTCCCAGAAAGCTCCTCTGAACTGGGGGTATGCAGGAGGCAGCCTGAAGGAGCTCACTTTCAGGTTTTGGAGGTGATGTTCACTGTTTGGGGTGGGAAGCTGGGGTGTTGGTACCAGACCGATGCGGGTCAACAGGCTAAAGCAGCTGAGGGAGAATCCATGTGTTTGAAACATCAGTTGAGGTGGAGGAATGGGTGCAGTGAAAGTAAGACATGATGGGGCAGTGGAGGCACGAGCGAGCAGAGGGAAAAGCAGCAGCAGTAGGGGAGGTGCATTGAGGAAGTTGAGTCGTGGTTATGAGGAGGAGGATGGAAGAGCTGGGAATGATGAACCTGCTGCTCGGGGAGAAGGCAGCTTGGGAGCAGCTAGAGAAATCCACTATAGCTGACCCAGAACAAGATGTGTGAGTAGTGGTGGTCCCTGGAAACAGGGCCAAGGAGGCTGCGAAGTTGGCTCATCCCGCTATGTGGGATCCAGCGTGGATCAGGAGGGGGGACCAAGGGCATGTCACTGCTTTCCTAATTTGTGGGATGACTGCTAAGTGCAGCAGGATGCAATGTGCTGCTCTTTGCTCCTTGAATCACTGATAGCAAACTCCACACTGCTTTCCCCTCCCCTTTCATTGGTTCTTCCTCTTCTAATGAGCTCGGTCTCAGTGTGATCACTCTGTACATTATCTCCTGCCCTGCTCTTGGGGTCCTGCCAGCCGCAGTGTGCAGATGAAGATTATACTCTTGGGCCCTCCAGAAACAAAAAGTTGTAGAAATCCTGGTTTTTGGTGGTTGGGATGATTTTTTTATGAGGCTGCAGCTCAATTGCTGTTATTGTCCTGAAACCTTGCGCTGATCAAAGTCTGGAGAGATGTTGTTTTCCCTCTCGCCTATATAGAGTTCATGTGTTGGGGGTGTTGCTGCGACCCTGGCATGATTTAAGCCTGTACTTCTTCAAACTGTGTGGAAGAGTTCTTCCCATGTCAGTAAGTGCTAACACATGTTTGAAAACGGGACAGAGAAACAGCTTGTGGATTCGCCCTGCCCTTCCTGAGTTCATGTTCAATCAATGTGTTAACGCTGCGTATGCATCGGTTTCTCAATGCTTCCGGAAGAAGTTGTTAAGCCATGGTTTGTTTTTCCCTGGTGGAAATTCTTGATGCAATATACGCAATAGAGGAAGTGAAGGCATATTCAAAATAATGAGGCAAATTTAGTTAAAAAAAAAAAAAAGAAATGGAAAAAAATGTTTTTCCATTGGAGTCGGTGGCACGGCTCTGGATGGCTTTCACCTTTGAGGTGAGAAGAGCTGTGAAACATCCACCTCCTTCCCTCCAGATCCCTTTTATCTTTCTGGACTGGGTTTTGCTTCACGTGGTAGGAGCCAGCTGCAGGGTGGAGTTTGTATCCACGCAGCAAAGGCGCTGGGATCATACAATCAACCGGGTTGGAAGAGACCTTTAAGATCTTCAAGTCCAACCATTACGTCAGTGGTGCCAAGACCACCACTAAACCATATCACTGAGGGCCTCATCTGCACAGGTTTTGGGATGGTGCCTCCTGGGCTGTGGCTCAGGCAAGGGCCTTCGTCTGGGAACACAAATTTGCTGTTGTGGATGTTTTGTGAACAAACCATTTAATGAGAAAATGTAATTAATATCTGGCAGGGTTCTGTGCACACTAGAAAGCATAATTGTCTATGCAGACAAGCAAATTAAAGGTTTTGGTAAGACAGACAGTCCTTAATGACCCATAATCTGGAAAGCATATTAAGAGGATACCTGAAAAGCTGGGTGGCAAATTAGCTGAAACTAATTAATTATGTCTTTAAAAAGTCCCTCTTCGTGCTTGAGCCTGGTTTTTGTGTTTTAAGGTGTGTTTGGTAGTCGTGCATGTACTTGGTGTCTGTGTAGTTAACTTTGGAAACCTCAAGCAGAATAAGGCCAGTTGAAAACTCAGTTCTAAATTAAACCTGGTGCATGGGAAATGTAGCTTATCCAGTGGCTTTGGGGAGCAGAAAGGTGCATGGTGGACCTGGTCCCCTTTTGGAGGGACACCAGCACACCCAAACATGGCCAATGGATGGCTACCTGTAGAGAGCACACTGGCTCCACAGCCAGGCTGAGTTAAGACCCTTTGGGAGTCTTGGGTAAGACTCGGCCTTTTCCCCACCTCAGTTAAGGTTTCCTCTGCTCTATAAAGTGGAGTGTTTTTTGGGTGCTGAGCCCTGGGTCGCTTGTGGTTTGGCTCTTTGCAGTTGCTGAAGAGGAGCGAGCAGGGTGCCGTGGAGCATTCCTGAACATCAGGAAATGCAAGGCAAAAGTTTGCATTCTATGGTGCTTAGCTATGGATTCAGCCTAGGGCTTGGCTGGAGGGGTAAAGGACATGAGGGGCAGACAGTGGTGGCAGGAGGCAGCTCAGGCCAGGCGAATTTGCTGCTTCTTCCTTTGTCACCAGCATGCATAGGGAAATGCCAAGCCTGCCTTTTGGTGAAGGCCAATGTGCCCCTCGATGTGTTCATCTAATTTCCAGGAGCTGCCTTTGCTGGAGGTAGACCTGTACCCTCCAGCAGCAGGCTTTCCTCATCAAAAGCCCTCTTGTATGATAACCCCACCCTTAATGTACCTGAAAACGTTAGCACGAGCAATGGGAAAACATTGCATCCCTTCTTACTTGGAAGCTATTTTCATATGAGACCTTCGGATCCAAGATAAAAAAGTACAGGGTACAGAAGTGGAAGGAAGCGGATGTGTTGTCTGGAGGTAGGATTTGCCCTCTGCCTTGCAGTGGGTGGAGTGATTGTGTGTAAGTAACCTGTGTATCCACAGTATGGAAGAAAGTGTGTTTTGAGTTATTCTGGCAGTGGAAGCTGATGTCATGTGTAAGCACCTCGGGGAGGTGCGGTGCTGTCCTGCACTGGATTGCTGACAGGGCTGGTCTGCCCTTAAGCTGCAAACAGGTAGTACATCTTATTACCTGAAAAAAGAGGGAACTGCTAAGTAGCTATGGTTGTGTTTCCCACTGTGCTCTTCTATGGGAGTTGTTTCGTTGTTGTTTGGCTTGTTTTTTTTAGAACTCTTATTGCAGGAATACTATGTCACATCCAATCTTTCGTACAGTTTTGTGACACAGAATCAAAGGATGCTTTTTGTTGGAAGGGACCTTAATGCTTCTCCAGTTCCAACCCGCAGCCATGAGCAGGGACACCTTTCACTAGAGCAGCTTGCTCCAAGCCTTGTCCAACTTGGCTTTGAACACTGCCAGGGATGGGGCAGCCAAAACTTCCTTGGGCAGCCCCTTGAATGCTGGGCTTTGAAATTCTACCCTGAAATCAAACATGTTAGAAGAATAAACAGTGCCCACAGCTGTAGATTGCCCCACTGTAGATTCATAGAATCATAGAATAGTTAGGGTTGGAAAGGACCTTAAGATCATCTAGTTCCAATTCCCTTACCATGGGCAGGGATTCCATCTCTGACAGTTAATGGCATTGGAAGTGTCATCTTCCTTTGAGCATCAAAGACCACAGCATCCATAGGATTTGTTTTGCAGTGGTCTTTTTTCTTGGTGTTAGGAAAGGTTTTGTGGCTCTGCTACCCTCTCCCCTGCACTCATCCTCCTGAGCATCACCCCAAGGTATGAGATGACTTTGTATCCACAGGGCTTAGGTGGAATGGGTTGAAGCTGTACAATGTGGACTTGCTGCCGCGTCAGACTGGACCAGAGCTGGCTGAGCCACGTTACCCCAGCACCTGCTCTGTGCTCTGTCCTCTCTGCATACCCCAAACCTCTCTCTATGCTCTGCACTTAGGAGAACCAGGGAGACCTTCAAGCCATGTGCTGCTTCTATGGGTTGGTTTGGGAAGCCCTTCCCAGTGGTGTGTTTGCTGACAGAGGGGGCAGCCCTTGTTCTGGGAGTTTAAACAAGATCACTGGAGGGAAAGGAGAGCCTGCCATCCCTCCAGATAACAGCATCTTGGAGAGCACCAGCAAACTATGATTTGTCATCTGTGAGAAATGTTTGCGTTTGACAGCTTTTCACAGGAAGCCCGTCAGAGTGATAATTTAATGAGTACAGATTGCTTGCAACACAGCTGTAAAACGTGCTTTTACAGTGCTGTAAAATAAGCAACTGAGGCCTTTGTGTGTTTGCTTTGTTTGAGAATAAGTCAACTTCTAATACAAATAAAAGGTGGTCATTTATTTTACCCAGCAAACAGTCAAGGCATAGAGAGGAACCTGCCATTTTTCTTCTTGTGCTGGCAAGGTTAATGCTGGGTTATGTTGGTGTTTGCTAATCAGCTTGTTTCTGTGAAGGGGAGAACTAATATCTAATTAGATTGAGGGGGTTACCAGACAGATTAGCATTTAGATCATAAAAAGGACTTTTGGGCTTTCTTCTCTTCATTGCAGACATCTATGCCTGTGGTTTGTGCAGAGAAAAGCTTGATGTTCCTTCTGTGCCCAAGCTGATTTCTTGACAGGGAGACAGAAGCTGAGGATGAATGCTTAGAGTGTGCCAACAGCTAGAGTAAAGCAGATCTTTATTTGTCATTTAATCTGTGCTGCTGACCAAGTGAAATGCTGTGTATTGCATGGAGAAAGATATTGCTGTGAATGTCCCACTGCTGCGTCCATCCTGCAGCCCCCCATCCCCAGGGCTGTGCTGAGTATTCCTTCTTCCCACATTCCCAGCCTCATCCATGTCCCAGGAGCTTCAATGTGCCAGCAAAGCCACCCATGTGCCAAGCTGCTGGCACCAGGGCATCCTATCTAGCACGGTTTGGGATGCAAGCGTGTGCTAATGGAAAGCCTCATGGGGCAGGAGGATGGGTGCTGCCTCCTCTGTCCTCTTTCTCTCCTGATCTGGAAAGGGGTACTTGGGAATGGGTGTTTCCTGCCTATGGAAGCGCTGGCTGCTGCTCGAGCCAGAGGTGATGGTTTCTTACCTACCTGGTGCCTCCTTCAGCCGTGCTGTGTTGGGGCTTTAGAGGTAGCTGGTTCTGGGGGGAAGTTTTCATTTCCTTTCTTTACCTTCCCCAAAAGGAAGGTTTGTTTGCTGCTAATTAGGTTGTATTTTATTTTCAGGATAATTAATGAACATACCTGATTCTAACCCACATGAAAAATTGCTAAGAGACCAAGTGCTCTAAAGCCCAGATTGAGTTTATTCAGCTTCCATTTTGGTGTATAACCAATAAATGGGTTTGAGCAGGCGATTAAATTGCTTATGGTAATATGACTATACTACTTGAAGTGACTTCCCTGGCTTAAAACAGTGCATTTGGGTTCCTTTAGACTAGTGGTAGGAACTACCTAACAGATTTCCCATCAATAGGATTTCAAGGTCTTGATTCTTTCTGAAGAGTTTGCTGACGCATCTGCCAGCTCTTGTGCCCGGCAAGTCTACTTAAGCAAACAACTTATATGGTGATGCAGAAAGGTCTGAGCAAAGGAAGGAAGTGAACCTTCAAAATGATGAAGTGAATTAGAAATTAATATACACCAAGCTAATCTCTGTCGTATAAACTCAACAGAAAAAAACCTTCCTGCAGAGGAAATGCCAGTCATGGGAACGAAAGTGGAGATTCCTGCTGATATTGGACAGAGGACGTGTTGGGTGTTTGAAATCAATCTCTTCTTCCCTGGATCATTTCTCTTGTGCTCCTCAGAGGCTGCATTATATACAGCCATGTCAGGCACTCAGCCCCATGACTCTGCTGGTCAGGAACTCCAGGAATGTTTCCGTTTTTCCAGAAGATGTTTTCTGTGTTAGGCTTTGTTTGGACTGGAGCGCTTTGAAGACGACAAGCTGAACTTCAGCATACTTTAAATACGATTTAACAAGGTTTAAATTCACACTGGGCCAAAATACCCCCCACTCCTCTCCCCCCGCCCCAACAACTTCTGGCTCTAAACGAGACTCCTTTGAGGATTAAAAAACCACAGAGGCATGTTTTATTAAGAAATATTTATTGAAAATGAGTCACAGAGAAGCAGAGGTTGCAATCCTCCATTACTGGTGGCATGCACAAGCTAATGCACTTCTTGCCAGTGCCGTGTGTGATGGTGGATGCTGTGCCCGTGCCCTGGGGTGCTGGTGTCCCCACGGACCTGGAGCAAGCGCACGGCAGCACCACTAGCACGTGAGGGTTTGTCCTGGTGGCACTCACCCCTCGCTCCTTCCCGTGGCCATGGACTGTGAAGTTTTGTTCCAAAATGGCCCAAATGTATTTGGCTTAATGGACTCTTCCCTGGTTTGGTTTTGTTATATTTTGTTTAGTTATATTTTATTTTGTTTTATTTTATTATATTTTTTTTAAGTTTAACTCATTTGCACTAAATCTCCATGGCAAAGGGCTTGTGGTAATCGCAGAGTCAGGGAACCGTTTGGGTTGAAGGGACCTTAAAGCTCCTGACTTCTGTGATGAGATTCAGATTTGCATCACAAGAGATTTCACTCTTTCGAGTCTTCCAGTCTGGAGAGAGGTTGGGGGGGATTGGTTTAGGAAGAGTAACCCTAAATGTTGAGGTCTAGAAGGGGTTTGAAGTTTTTTAGGGAGTCCTTTAACCTTCCATTTCTTGTGGGTGATGGTCTCGTTCTGGTGAGTTTCCTGGCTCAGCAGTGTTGTAGCAGTGTGCAAATGCTCATTTCACCAGATCTTCTCTTCCTCTTCTAGAATTCTTCAAGGAACTCGTCGAAAACGCGGAGAAGTCTCTGAATGACATGTTCGTGCGGACATACGGCCGCTTGTACATGCAGAACTCGGAGCTCTTCAAGGACCTGTTTGCGGAGCTGAAGCGGTACTACGTCGGTGGCAACGTCAACCTGGAGGAGATGCTCAACGAGTTCTGGGCCCGCTTGCTGGAGCGCATGTTCCGGCTGGTGAACCCCCAGTACCACTTCACAGATGAGTACCTCGAGTGCGTCAGCAAGTACACGGAGCAGCTGAAGCCCTTTGGGGATGTGCCACGGAAGCTGAAGCTACAAGTGACACGAGCGTTCGTGGCTGCCCGCACCTTCGCGCAGGGCCTCGCCATCGCGAGGGACGTCGTGAGCAAAGTGTCCGCGGTGAGCTCCGTGTTGTGGCTATTCCCATGTCCCATGTGATGGGTAGCATCTTTGCCCGTTGTCCTGATTAGGTACCTAAAGGTGTTAGTGGCAGTTGAGTGCGGGTAGGACCAAAGTCCGTTGATGCACGCTGTACATAAAATCACAGAATGGTTTGGGTTGGAAAGGACCTTAAGATCATCCAGTTCCAACTCCCTCCCATGGGCAGGGATTCCTCACACTAGACCATGTTGCCCAAGCTCCATTCAACCTGGCAGTTTTTCCAGGTTCATCCAGCCTCCAATTCTTCCTTATATCTAGCTTAATTTCCCCTCTTTAAGTTTGAATCCATTACCGCTTGTCCTAACCCTACAATCTCGCATGGTAGACTCGCATTCTGGGGACACCACTATCCAATGCTCCAGCCTGGTGACTGGGATGTTCCCCACCTTGGTGCTGTCCTCCTGTCTAGGGAACAGCAACAAGCAGGAAATTAAATGCCTGATGCAATGGAAATAACCATGTTTACTTGTGTAGTGGCCCTATCTTCTTCTTAATATTGCCTTTAAATTACAGTGAGTCATGGATGCTACAGGCATCTTTTATGGAGCAGCTGGTTATTTGCTCCTTGCTCCCAGGCATGGGGGGAGCAAACTGTGCTCTTATGATAACAGTAAACCAGAGTCACATGCACAGCACAGGAGCCAGTTGTACTTGGTTCCACACATGCAGCACAAGTTAGACCTCAGACTTTTATGGTCAAGTCATTTGGGGGGATCAAACAGCTGTGGTGTGTTGGTCACTTGTATGTTTACTTCCCTGTTCTTAGAAACCACTTTGGAGTGGTTTAAATGGGGTGACTTTTTCTTTTGATATAAGATCTGTCTTTAATTTTAGTCGAAGGAGCAGGTGTAGTCAATAATCCCTTAAAGTGATTGTGCAAGATAACAAATATTCGTGATTTCCTTTGAACAAACCCAGCTAATTTCCTGTGGGCTCCGGAAGATTTGATACAGTCATTGAATTAGGCAGAGAGAGGTTTACTTCCCTTGTACCTGCTTATGGAGTAATAAAACACCAGGCTGAAAGAGCAGGCAGTAGTTTGAATCACCCTCAGTGCCAGGAAAGGGGAAAAAGAAAAGGCAAACCAGAAAAGAACAGCAGTTCAGGTGTCTGTAGAAGGAGAATGCGGTTTTGGAGGCAGCAAAAGAAGCATCACTGAGAGATAATCATTGCAATTGCTTTGACTCGCAGGGAAAATACTGAAATCTTGTCTTTCTGGAAAGGGAAAAAAGTTTGTTTTTCTTGAAGAAACATGAGAAAAAGCAGCCTGTGATAAGCCTGCATGTGTGTGGTAGGGCAGAGGATATTAGCAAGGACAGAACTGCCATATCCAGGCTCCAGGAACAAGTTGCACATTAGAGGTGGCAGATCCCTGGACACATTGACTCCCCATCTAACACTGCTGGCTCTTGGGTTAGACATGTATACGTGCCACTGGTTGAGGATGGGTGCTGTGAAGTTGCATGGGTGACATAGGTGTCCCACTGATGAGACCATAAAATCCTTCAGCCTCAGGGGCACTGTCCTGTGGTGGAAAGATGTGGGAGGGAGGAATGGTGCTGCGTGAGGCCAAGTGTGATGTCTCCATGCCAGGTCACTGGCCAAGACCTTTTGGTTAGGGTTTCAGCTTTGGTGGCTCCTGTTTCTGACTCTGTGGTAGATGCTGTGGTCAGGAATTGAGGTTTTCGCTGCCGGATGTGGATGAAGTATTCTGGTGGGAAGTCTGCGTTAAGCCCCAGCGAGGTCTTTTGGAATGTGCAATCACTTGATAGGCAGTGAACGTGCATGGGTGAGGGATCGTGTTTATGCTCCATCTGCTCAGAATTCATCAAAACGTCTCCAGACTTGACACGGAACCACGAGGGCTTCGGTCCCCGCATCTGTTACGAATCAGAGTTGTGGAGCTGAGGTGGTGTCGTGATTTCTCTTTCCCTTTGAAGATCCTTGAGTATAGAGTTGCTTTCAACCCTAGAATTAATTGCTAGAGTGTGGAAAGCTACCCAGAGACCCGCTTAGCTGCAGAAATAGCTCACGTGTTGTGAACAGTCGCAGTTCCTGCACTTCCCGCTTCAATGGCAGAAGTTGCATTGGAAAGCCTGCAACAGATTGACTTCTCCGAGTTGTAGCAAAAGTCCCTGCTGCTGAATAAGCTTCAGTTGCAACAGTAGAACGAATAATAATCTCTTCTGGTGGGTTTTAATCTCGTTCAGTGGAAATCTAACATCACATTTCTGCAGGATACAATGGGAAACTCTATCTGCTGGTTTTATGCCTGCTGCTTTGCGGTTGTGTTTCGGGGCTTCCCACGTTACATATAGATTAGCCCAGCTTTGCTGAGCTCTGTATAATGACTCTATTGACTTTGCTTCCTTATTATTTTTACTCAGGACTTGTAGTGGAATGACAGCTTATACCAGGGATTAACTTGAGGGAGAAATCTGTTCTTCTTGATGAAAAAATGTCCAAAGTGATGCAGAGGAGTTTTCCTTTTAATGCGTTTTGTAACAAGCAAGTTAAAAATGCTTAATTGAAAATCCTGAGGAGGAGAAATACAAACTACTGCAAGACCCAGCTGCTCCTTACTTTCCTGGGGTGCTATCGGGAGAGAGAAGAGCACTTTGCAATAGAGCAGCCTTGATGGCTTTTTAATGATCCGATGTGTTTTTACATCTTCGCTTGGGAGATGTGTTTAGAAAGGTATTGTGAGTTTGGGAGCTAAGGGGGAAAAGAAGCGAGAGTATTGAAAGGCTGCAAGTGTGCTTGATTCCTGAGCCAGAATGACAGCAAATGACTTTGAATTCAGCCTTGGGTGGCTTGGAAGCCGTGTGCTGCTGCTGCCCAAGCACACACCAGAGAGAAAGCTATTGGGTTCTGAGAGAAAGCACAGATTTTTTTTTCAGACTGTGTCTCAAAACCACACAGTTTTTGATTCTCAGATGTTCACCTCTCAAATTCCCTCCTTCGGACCCAAAAAGTTCCATCTTGAGCAGCAGATCTGAGAAGAAATCCCAGGGTGCTGTTTGTGCCTGCTGGAGATGTGTCCTGTATCTGAGGTGGGCTGCAAGGGGCTGAGGGCCTCCAGCTTTTCCCTCAGTTGCCTGCTGATGCCTGGTGCTTTCTCTGACCTTGCTGCCCCTGCCTTGGGGAGACGGAAATCTGCCCATCCCCTAATTGCTCACTTGCTACTTAGCCCGTGACAAGCACTAAAATCAGCCGGGTTAAATTGCTGCCAGCAGTGACATTTCCTGCCCCAGCCAGGGCAGGGAAAAAGGAGCAAATACAAGCCAGAGCCCAGAGTGACTGAAGAAAGGATGAGAACCAGCAACTGGGCAGTTCTCAAGCTGCAGAGATGTTCCCATACTTACAAGCAATTAAATCCGCAGCCTGGTTGAGGGTCATGACACCTTTGAGGGAAAAGTGCCCTCGACTACAGACCCGGGATGGAGATCTCTGTTATGGGGGAAGAAGAAGGTGAAGTCAAGGACTGAGCTCCTGACAGTGTTCTGTAGGGTCAGGAGGACCCTGCTTGCCCTGCGTGATGAGGGCATCAGCAGAGGCTCGTGAAGGATGAAGGCAGCAGAATCAAATCCCTGCGTTTGTGCTGCCATCTCTCCATAGTGTTGCAGATGGGACCTCCTGCAGTTGCAGTGGTGATGAGAATTTTCTGCACTCCCCCCAGGAGATTTATGCAGATGAACTGTTGCTTTAGGGTTCTTTCACCACTTTTTCCTCTTGCCCTTGTGTCTGATGGGCTGAGGAAGTGCTGGGAGCACAGCTTCTATGAGGAATGCACCTACCCCCCCTTCCTCTGGCATCCTCAGGAGGCTGACAGCCTAGAGGAAGCTGCAGGGATGCTTGTTCATGGGGGCTGGAGAAGGCTCAGCTTCCTTGGTGTCAACGTTTCTCCCCTAATGAAGAGTGATGATAGCAGCAAAGTAGGGAATTTTCTTCAAACCGTTTATGGACAAGAGTTGTGGAGGGGACACTCGTGTTTGCCTTCCCACAACATTCCCAGCACTGGAGTGAGAGCCCAGAGCCATAACTCCTTTTGATCTGAGCTGCCTTGTTTCTAATGAAGCATCCATCCACGGAGAACACCTTGAAGCTCTGAGCCTGCATAAGCCAACTTACCACTGACCTATGTGAGCTCCTTTACCTCCAGCTGCATCTCAGGAGCCCTTTTTTGGCATGGATGCTGAATATGGACCAGATATTAGCTTGGGAGAATCATAGAATGGTTTATGTTGGAAGGGACCTTAAAGCTCCTCCAGTTCCAACCCCTGCCACAGGCAGGGACACCTTCCACTCGAGCAGCTTGCTCCAAGCCCGATCCAACCTGGCCTTGAATGCTGCCAGGGATGGGGTGAAGTGGTGATAAAAGTAACAAACCAATGAATAAAGAAGAGTTAAGGCCTGTATGATAAAAAGTATTAAGACACAGAGACCCCATTAGAGTAAAAGTTATGCCTCTTGTCAGCACCATCTGAGTATCCAAAAGTTTAGTCAGAGAGCAAAAGTCCAATCTCCCTTTGTGTAGTTTTTGCCCTTGGTTTGACTTAAGGGAATGAGACCTTAATCCTTTCTCCAGGAAGAAGTTCCTATTTCTATACCCAGTGACACTGGGCAGCCTCTTGGCAAGAGCAAACACTCCTCGGTAAGTGGGAGAAATGAAATGTGTGGCTTGAATGTGTAGAGAGGAACTGGGGGAGCAGATGCTGCTGCTTCATTGGCGACTGAGAAATAACCAGGAGGAGCTCTTTAGGTGTTGCAGCAGGACCCCATAAGAAGCAGTGCTGTCCAGGCAGCAAGTTACAAGCCATGGGGCCAGAGTGAGGGGCTGCTCTGCGCGAGGACATTGCCTTCCCTATGCCAAGGGCAAACGTCAGTGCAGAAAACAATACCGAGCACTTCTCCACATCAAAGATGACCCTGAGAAGACCTGCCAAGAATGTGGCTGCATCTGCCTCTGCTCCAGCCATCTGAGGGTCTATGCGAGGCATAGCCTTCAAAGCATGCTTGGGCAGGGTTTAAGGGGCTGAGAGCGCGCCTGGATGCGACTGTGGATTTGGAGCTGATGGCATCATCAGTCCACTGTTTTTTGGGAAGGTTTTTTTGTTGTTGGTTGATTTTTTCATTCGGTTTTTCCTTTTTTTGCTGTTTGGGGGCTTTTCCTTTCCTTACCTCTCCCCCACTCTGTGGTTCTGCTGCTCGTTTTGAGAGCAACATGAAGGGAGAACTAAGGAAGTTTTTGGGTGTAGATAAATGTTCTCCCTGGTTTGCTCATTACAGCAAACAATGTTCCTGGGTACCTGCGGCATGTCTGGGTCGGGGAGAGGCAAGTGCTGCAAAGAACAAGCCTTGTGTGAAAGGCATGTTGGTCCTGGGGACACAGAGCAGGAGATGCTGACTTAGCACCCCAAGGTCCCCTCTGTCCCATGTGGGTGCTGATGGGGGAGGCAAGCAAGACTTGCTCCCTTTTTGACATGCTAATATGACAACCGAGCAGGTTGAGTGACTGGTGGTGTGATTCTTAGGAGCTCTGCTATTCCTCTTGCAGCATCACATCATGTGGGGAAACAAGGTGGAAGTAGGAAACGGAGCATAAATGTACTCTTGAGCTTCTTGCACAAGACAAAGCTGCAGCAGAAGTTACCATCAGTGAATATTGAGGCACAGAGCTGCACCATTCCCAAAATCCCCTCCTAAATGTGCTCCTTTGTGCAAGGCTTTGGAGGCCCAAATGTGTGGTTGAACCAGATGCTTTTGAAATTATTCATGTGTTAGCACCGGGCCAGAAAATGGTTCAAGGCGTAGTTAATTCCAAACCCCTTTCATTGGAATATTTGGGGTGGGGAAGCAAACCAAGAGCCTCCCAAGTGATGATCTGCTTCGCAGCAAGCTGGGTGTCTGGACCAGCGTGTGCCAAGATGATGCTCTTGCGCAACACTGAGTGAAGGAAGAAGTGATGGAAGGAAGGTTGTGTTGGGATGACACTTGTCTAAATGGGCGGCTCACCTGGAGCATCCCACAGCCCCTTCAGTCAGCTTTGGAGTTAGCTTCAGAAGTCAGGAAATCCATGTCACTGAGAAGTTATCCCTTTGGTCTTCCTTATCCAGTGTTGCCCTGATGCTCATTTATGTATTTATTTTTGCAAAGGAAATGGTATAAATCACAAGTAATCTCAGCACAATTTGTTTTCAAATTGCTGGATTTTTATGGGTTTTGGTGGCTGTGCTGCTGGCATGGCAACGCTGCTGTTGTGCAAGCTGGGAAAATAAGCAAGCCTGAGCTATCAGTGGTGTTATAAATAGTTATTAAAGCTGACAGGTTTCTAAATGTTGTTATTAACGTTCTTGATGTTAACTTGAGGATAGAGTGAGGGAACAGAATGTGTCCCTGGCTGTCTGGCAGATGATGGGAGCACCATGCAGGGCCATCCGTGGTTGGAGCTCTATCATCTTTCCTCAGCTATTCCTTTCCTTAGGAAGTGGGGAAAAAGAATCTGGTTGCTTCTCTGAACTTGCAAAGATAGGTTTACTTTGAGTCTGGGGGGCTTTGTGGTAAGCTGTTAACAAGGAATTTCACTTGATAGCTCTGTATGTTGATGTTGGAGTTTCTGCCTGGTGTATGAATCCAAATGCAATTGCCAGCAAGTTGGAAAAGGCGAAGGATGTATGGCAAAGCGTTTCCCTTGTGTGAGACTGCGGCATGGGGTGGGTGTGACAAGGTACCAACAAAAAAACAGGTTTTACTCTACCAAGAGCATCTTGTTTTTAAAAGAGTGTGCTTGTACCTTCACGGGTCAGTGTAAGCTGCGGGGGTGTTGCGGTTTAAACCCAGTGAATGTAAACCCAGCAGGTTGAGATAAGAACAGTTTAGCTACTAGAGTACAATACGATACTACTACTACTAATGATAAGGGGAAATAACAAGGGGAAAGAATGTAAAAATAAAAGGGAAAATAAAACAAACACTGACAGCGGTGATGCCCAATCCAATGCTCAGCTCCTGCTGATTGATACATAGCCTGACCTGAGCAGAAGGCGGTCTTTTCCAGGTTACTCCCCTCACTTTATATCTGGGCATGACGTGCTGTGGTATGGAGCATCCCTTTGGATGGTATGGGTCAGGTGTCCTGTCTCTGCTCCCTGCCCGCTTCTTGTGCCCCTCCTCACTGGCAAAGCATGAGAGACTAAACAGTCCTTGATCAGGTTAAGTGCTACCAAACAATAACTAAATCATCACTGTGTTACCAGCATCATCCCCAGCCTAGAGCCAAAGCACAGCAATGCACCAGTTGTTAGGAAGGGAATTACGTGTCCCAGCTGAGACCAGAACAGGGAGCATCTCAATAAACATGATATGAAACATTTGAATCAAGTCCAGAATTGTTTGCTTTTCACTTAATTCTTGTGGATTATGGGCAAATCTGTATTTTTAAGGAGCAAGTTTGATACGAATGTGAAGATAGGTGCCAGAACACATCTGTTAGCGGCTTTTAATCTTCACGTTTGACAAAGCATAGAGATCTGGACAAATTGTAATTTATGTGATGAAACCACAGCGTGATGGATCACTGCAGTGCAGGCAAAGGAGATAAATGTCTCAAGATAAAAGGAAGGGGTTGATGTGCATTTACTCCTATTAGAAGGCTTTACAGGGCCTGTGCCTCCGCAGTGTAGTACTACCTGGGCTCAGATCTACCAGGGTAAATCCTCTTCAGCAAATAAAGCTTTCTTTGGGACACTGCTTTATTAGGAAGGAGATTATTTGGTTTTGAGGGTCATTCTAGAGTAGAGTTTGAATGAAGTCGAGCTGCTTTCCAAGATAAACACAACCCCAGAACAAAGCGTATCTGGGTTTACTGTTACATACAATAGTGTGTTAAGAGCTTGCACCTGGTGTGGCTGAGGGAACATGAAAAGCTTGTGAAGAATTGCCAGTGCAACATATGGCACATCCCACTGACAGATCCAGAGCTGCTCCGGACTGGGTTCAGGCCCCTTGCCAGGGCTAGGGTTCTCGTTGCGGTGATGCGCAGCAGTGAAGCATTTATCACTATTGTAATGAGGTGTAATTGCTCTTAATCTTCCCCAAAACTCTCTCTTGGAGGTGATCTTGCCCTGCACCTTCCTGTTGCTTCCTGACACCATCAAATGCAGAGCTGCACTGTTGGGATTTCCCTTTTGTCTTCCTCTTCACCTACAACTATCGCAAACAGCTTCCCTGCAGGTTACATCCATCAGTAGTTAGCGCTCAGTTTGGTCACTGCTGGCTGGGGTTTGTCTTCTGCCATCACTCTCTACTCTGCTCTGTGTAGGGCAGCAGAGGCACAAACGTGTGTGGGGAAGGAAGCCAAACCCCGTTTGCTTTTAAAATCATCCAAGGCCTTTGTTCAAAGGATCCAGTCCAAGTGACCATCCCGTGTCGTCCGCTGTGGAATGTGAGAAAATGGCTTTGGTTTCCACTGCATCTGTTGGGATTGACAGAGACCAACCCCAATGAAATACCAAAGCAGGAAGGATGCTGCAGGATTGCAGCCACTCAGCACTGATGTGGTGAGCTTGGCACCTAAGCTGGGAAGGGTCCTTCCTGATCACTGCTGTGCAGCAATCCCTTTCAGAGGGCTGCAGCTTTCCATGATAGGGTTGGGAAGTCTCCTGTGCCTTGTCCCATTTCAGACTGCTCCAGCACCTGCTGGTGCTATCAGCATTTCCTGAACTTGCTTCCCAAAGAGATTGTGAATAGCTGAGATCTGTTGGTAGCCATAAGGACTAGGCGTGGAAGTCCTGGCACCTTCCACCAAGTGATGGAGGAAGGGGTTTTTATCAGAGAAACAACTAAGCTACTAAACTAGGGCATCCCTCAGAGCTCTGTCTCCGGGTGGAATGTGTTATTTGGTTCCCTCTTTCCCCTGCAACTTTTTTGTTATGCAAGGACTGCACCATCTGGATGGCAGATGATATCTTTACATTTGTCTGTTTTCAGTTTTCCAACTATAAATCATCTGATTTAGCTGATTTCTGTTGCTTGAGCTCTTCCCAGTGTTTGAACTAAGCTCTGCTTTAAAGTTACCCTGGCCCAATAGGGAGCTTTCTACTGGGGCTTCTGCTCCTGCTGCGCCTTCCAAATATGTGTGTATATATATATATAATATATATATATATGCCTTGAATCATCTGAGTCAGATTCCACCATCACCACAAACAGCTTTCTACATTGAGTCTCTTTTTGCGCCATTCAGTCCTGTTGTCCTCTCTGCCATGAAGTTGATTTCCAGACCTCCAGCAGATGAGATGTGGAGATCATCCATATCTCCATCTGTTTGTATTGAATAACTTCTCTCTTCCTTGGGGCTGTGTGTGTGTGTCTCCTCCTTCAGCACTGTCTTGGATCATAACCTATTTACAGCGCTCTCCATAAATGCCTTACAAGAAGTCTTGAGCACATTGCTTTAAACACCAGAGACCGATTCTATTTTGTCAGTGTATCTCTGATTGCATCTTAATTTTCCATTTCATGTGTGACTAATTAACACTTAAACTTGTTCTTTGGGGAGCTTCTCTCTTCGGTGCTTTAGATGGACCCACCACTTGGCCTGCACTGGTACGTGATGCTGGAGCTAATGCTCCTCAGCCCGGCTGGCTGGAAATGGTTTCAATGAATGTTTTGAAGCTGGGCCAGAGAATGAATCAAACATGAATGACCATGAGTCACACTGGAAAATAGCCCTGTGGAGGGCTCAGGGGATGACATTTTTACTGCAGATAGCTCCACTTGCACGCCCAGTGATTGCACATGGGCTTTGAGGGTCCTCCCAGCTTGTCCTCATCTGCAGGGCTGTAGCTGCCACCTCTGTTGAGTGTGGGGTACGGTGTTACTTAGCATGATGAGTGCTGAGTGTAAATGAACCCGGGTATGTGTCATGTAAGTGCTGTGTTTCGGGAGTAGAATGTAAGGTAAAGGAGCTGGTCCCTCTGCCAGAGAGCCCTGCTGGGCAGGCAGAGCCCATCTGCAGCACCAAGGAGAAGGACAGGCACACTGGGTGGGTTTGGTGCATGGATATAGAGGTAAGCACCCTGTCACGACTGCTTTGTCCCCAGGGAATCCCAATGTCACCGTGTTCAGTGTGTGTTTGTAGCAGAACTTGGATCATGCAGCCTTGCATCATGCCTGTTGGGCTGGTCACCTTTTACTGCTTCCCTGAGCTTGAGCACTGCATGCCCCCTCTTGGTGCCTGTCCTTGTACAGGTCCCACAATACACAGGGTGCATTGCAGTGTATCTGCAAACCCATCATCTGCTCCACAGCTCTCTGGACCATGTAAGTGGGGAGCTCTGACTGGAGGGTGGTGGCTGACCCCATTGCATCTCCTCTGCACAGTTCTTTTCCAACTTACCCTGGGGTAAACGTGTGGGTTTTTTGCTGTAGTGACCAAGGACTAATTCTATTCTCCTTTCCCCTTTCTGTCTTGTACAGGTGAACCCCACGCCGCAGGGGACACGAGCGCTGTTGAAAATGATGTACTGCCCATACTGCCGAGGTCTGGTGTCGGTGAAACCCTGCTACAACTACTGCTTTAATGTCATGAGAGGCTGCTTGGCCAACCAAGGCGACTTGGACGCTGAGTGGAATATCTTTATGGGTAAGGCAATACGGGTTAGAGCCTCATGTGAGTGTGTACTGATGCCATGTCACTCACCTGAATGGCTTTTGTGGGTGGCTGTGCTGTGCTGTAGTTTTTTAGGTGTCTGTGATGGGTATCTTTTCCTTCCACACCTCTGTGTGTGTTTTGCTTCCGCATCTTTTGCCATTCATGTTAATTTTCTAGAATCATAGATTACTTTGTGTTGGAAGGGACCTTAAAGCTCCTCCAGCTCCAATGCCTGCCATGGGCAGGGACACCTTCCATAGAGCAGCTTGCTCCAAACCCCTGTGTCCAACCTGGCCTTGAACACTGCCAGGGATGGGGCAGCCACAGCTTCTCTGGGCACCCTGTGCCAGCGCCTCAGCACCCTCACAAGGAAGAATTTCTTTATTAGGATATATGGGATATAATATTAGGGTATTATTTTCCTTATATCTGAAGGAAAAGTGCATTGAATCAAGTACATAGAATCATTCATAAGTAAATGAGGCTTCTTTTGTGCCAGTGATCTCTGTCGCAGCAAGCTTTAGAAGGAAGGAGCTGCCACGTGCCTGTAGGCTTGGAGTATCTCTTCTTGCTTGGCCAAGCCTGTGTGCAAGCTGTGTTTTCCATACTGCTCGTTATACGTTCCTGTCACCATCAGCTGTCCTTCCTGAAGCCAGTTTTCTTGCTCAGCGGCCTGGAGTCTCCCCGCCAGCCGGGGGGAGCTTTGGGAAAAGCTGTAGGCCTGTGTTTTACATTAAAACTGAGTGGGATGTGTACCTGAAGCTGGTTTTAGACAGGTCATTGGTGCTTGGCCGCCATCCTTTTGAGCGTTGGTTTACGTGATGCTATGTGAGTGTTTTGGCCATCTTCTTCCTCCTCTTTGTTAATTCTGTGCTTAGAAATGGTGTTATTCAATACACGAAATCCAGACTGAAATGTTAAGTTCTGCCTTGGGTCAAGAAGCGGTGATGCATCACATCTTGGGGCACAGGCAATAGATAATGTTCAGTGTTTTCATTTGAGCTCCTTCTCCAGAAGGGTTGATTTATCTGTGAGCGGGCATCCTTTGGGAGCACTCACTTCACTGCAGTTAATGTGTGATCAAGTACACATGTGAAGTGTCTGCTCTTAATGACAAGTCTGTGCTACTCTTCCTGTCCCGCTCATGGCAAAAAAGAGACTGTTAGAAAGAAAAGATTTCCCTTTCATTGAGCTGTGAGATTAAAAAGAGGGGAAATGGCTGACAATTGGCATTTCAGGCTAGATTTAAATCTTAGCACTTGTTTTCCCATGTTTTGCACTCTGGCTTTTCACTTTACCCATGCCAACTGGATGTGTGCAGGGTATTATTTCCAGAAGGCCTTTTTTTTCGCCTGCGTATTCCACGTAGGGAATTAAACGTGACCCTAAGTTGGGTTTCCAAGTCATTCTCTGGGAGGCTGACACCCCCCTCAATTCCTCCCAGCCGTCTTTCTCATGAGAATATTAAGTATTTCAGCTACAATTGTTGCTGTACTAGCTCAAAGCCAGGAGACTTGCAAATATCTACTCCGAGTAGAGCAGAGGGATCCCATGAAAGGGAAGGGCATAATGCCAGAAACCAGACAAAAGCACAAGCAGCTAATTGCTGTAGGTGGTATGCAGCTAAAAATGAACCTCAGGGGAAGCCAGCGAGCCCTGTCACATGAGACTGATCAGCGGCTACATACAATAATTAAGATTATTAAACAAGATAATGTAAATAAATGCTGTTCCAGGTTGGAAGTGTTCATTTCTTGAGTATGCTATTATGCTTCATTACATTTATTGGGAGTATCTGCTTGGGTCTTGTACTCTGGGTTGATTCTTGCAGTGTACCAAATGCTTAAGCTGTGTTATCTTTAGTTTAATAACTGACCAGGTCCTGATTGTGTTCCGGAGTTTGGGTTCTGTCTCAGTTTGCCACTTGAGCAAGTAAAATGAAATAGCTCAGGTGTTTGGGGCAGGGCATGTGTCACACATATCCTGTGTGTAGGGGCTGGAGGGTTTAAATGAATCACTAAATGGAACAAAAAGCCCAAAGGACCCTTCCAAACCCACCCCACAACAAAGCAAACCCGCTCCACCTGCGTGGGCTCAGTGGGTTTAAGTGCTAAATGATGGCAATGATTCATTATGTGTGAAACCCAGATTTTGAATATAGCAACATAATTTAAGGGTAGTTAAATGGGAGAACTTGGAGCACACGCTGCAAGTACATATGAATGGGTGCATGTGTGTATGAAATGCTCACGTGTGTGTTAGTGGGTCTGTACGTGAGTCATTTATGGGAAGCTTTTCCAAACTCAGATGTGAAGTTTGTAGGCTTTTTTGAGACAAGAAGACTTAATTCCTTACTTCTGGAAAGTGCCGTTTATGGCATAGGAAATAATGAGGGAATTGTACCCTTTTCTGCCATTTCACTGTTTGAATTATTTCGCCCTCTATTCCTGACACAATTGTACTCCAATTAGACAGGGGTACACTTTGTTTCAAACAAGCTGTTGCAGGGGTTGGAGCTTTCTTGAATGAACAGCGTTAATCTCCAGTGCCTTTTCATCATTTTTTTCTTCAATGTATTTCCTCCCTTCCCCTCCAAGGTTTATTCTGCTCAGAGATGTCAAATTCCACCTCTGTATATACATATCTGGAGTGCGACTCTGTGTGCAAAGCGTTTTTTTCCCCTTTAAGAAAAGATTGTTGTTACTGAATGGTCAAGGTCTTCCCCCTCCTTCCCTCCCCTTTTAAATCAGATCTTGGGGTTAAGACTGAAAACTGCCTTTTGTTCTTCAAGTCAGACAGTGAGGCTGAAGATGTGGGTTTCTGATTATTGGGGGCACAATGCGAAAGAATTGCTTGCCTTCATGAGAGCGAGGTGCTTTGTTGCCAAGGATTGTCTCAATGCCAGTAGCAAGGACAAATGTATGCAGGAGGAAAAGAGTCTTTAAGGGATGGTGCTATGTAGTGTGGGTTGGAGGGGGGGTTGTCCCCTCCCCAAATCCACTTCCATCTCTCCATCACAGGGAGGAGATGCTCTTTGTCACGCTGTGTGTTTGTAATAAATGGCCTGGGTACATTTTGCACTCTGCCGGACTTTCCTTTTTGTGAAGGACCTCACTATGGCTTATAAATATCAAGTATTTTGCATCAGAGCTTGGGCAAAAATCATTGATGTTTATAATTAACTCCTCCCTCCCAGTAATGGGAAAATCATTCTGGGAGGTGAGTTGCATAGAAGCGTCACTTCTGGTGTTGGTGCAGCGTGCCTCCCCTCTTGTGTGCTATGATGCCCGTGTTATCCTGAGCCCCAGCCAACCTTATGTATGTCAGACGTGGCTGCTGGGGGGAATCAGTGCTTACCACGACTGTGGCGGGGACACCAGCCAGCTCCTGGTGGGAGGTAGGAGCTTGCAGGATGCCTCCAAAATCAAAGCTGCGGATGAAGTGGAGCCCCCCCTTTCCCTTTTTTCTTTCCCCTCCTTTCTTTTTAATGGAAGTTTATTTCCTTTAGCCCTCCTTGCCAGTATCAATCCCCGCTCCAATTATTACTCTCCTTATCTTTCCTCGGCAGCTTTGGCAGCTCTGCTGGAGGCCGAATGCCTTTTCTCTATGGGCAGTCAAAGCAGAGGCTGCATTCCTGGGCTGTGATACTTGGAACGCCATGGCACCCCTGCTAACAAAGGGCCCAATTCGCTCTACATTCCCATGGTCTTGTGGATGGCCTGCCCGGCTCAAAGTTTACAAAGATGCCAAACAGCCAGAAGAATTGGGGTTTATGTTTCCTTTCAGGCTTTCACAAACACTTTATTGATTGGCGGCCTTTCCTGGCCGCTCCGAGAATGAAGTAGTGACAAAATGGAATGATTTTTGGGTCGGGTTTTCCTGGTTTGGTTGAAACTCTGCATTTTGTGTGGTTTATTCTCTTGTCTCCTCATAATATTTTTGTTTGAAATGAGCAGCTTCCTCCAAGCCGGGCCGGGATGTTCTTTACGCGCGTGAAAGCCCCCAGAAGCATTGACAATGATGAACACATTTAAGTTGTGCTCCACTTGTTTACAAAAAGTCTCCATTTGGTAGCACATCAAAAGCATTTTTCTCCCCTCTGGCACAATGGTATATTCATGCTAGCAGTCATTACTCAGAGATTTGAAGCATCACTTTATTGGAGCCCACCACAATACAGTCTAAGACTCTTTGTTTCATTTGTTATTACCTTCTTTCCACCCCCACCCCCCCTTTTTTTTAATGCCTTTAATTCGGTCCTATTTGTAGCCCCTGATGGCTAAATTCTGGCCATGCCCTGCAGCAGCTCTGGCATTGATGCTAGTGGTGTGTGCTTGCGGGATGAGGAGGTCTCCTGGGGCTCCAGCTCCTCCTAAGCACCTTGGGGTTTAGGCTGGGGTTGATCAAGTGATAGACCTTTAATGAACAGCCAGCAAATCTTCACAATATTGAGTTGTCTTTAAAAAGTGGATTTACAGGCTAGGAAGGTATCTGCAGTTCAGGGGCTTTGAATAATAATAACAGCAATTATCTTTATTATTATTATCATCATTGCCATTATTACTATTGCTATTTTAAATGCAAAAGTGGCTTAATTGTCTATTTGTCATCAGTTTATGGAGTTTTTTAGTGTCATTTAGCATGACTTGGGCACTAAGGCAGAGCTATTGCTAAATTGTTCAGTATATGGAGTATCTTTATAGGGCTTTAACAGGGATCTAGAGCCCATAGCAATTTCCTGCTTGTTGAAAGTACCTTCTGCTCTTGCACGATAAACATCATGAGAAAAACTTTGCGAAAGAAACTAACAGAAATGGTAAACATGTATTTCTCCTTAATGGAAAGGAACAGGAGCTCCTCAGGAAAGGGTTTTGACAGGGCCAGAGTGAAGAAACAGGCTGTGCCTGGCCTCCTGCATCACACAGGCTAGGAAAAAATGAAGAATCATATGCAACTGGGAAATGATGAGTTTGTGCAGAGCATCATGAAGTGAGGTGACAAGCAAAAGGGGGTGCTTTGGGCTGGAGGGTCTGTGGTGAAGACTGATGTGAAATAAATGTTGTGTTGGGCAAGAAGAGTGCATTGCTTAGCAGGAGGCGTGTACCTGGAGGCATTCTTCTAGAGGAGAACCAGAGAGAGAGCTTAAACGCAATGCAGAGCGAAAGCCTTAATGCCAATAATAATTTCCCAGAGGAAGTAGTGGATGTTCAGTAGCTGCTGTGTTTAATGATGTATTTGATGAGGATGTGCGTGTCGGCACGGGAGGAATGACCTAGTGTTGGCTGGGGGACTTTTCCATCTCCCCTTGCCTAGAGATGTGCCAAAGATATCATTAGTGCACAGTGAGGTGTATATATATAGATATATATGTCTGTGTGTGTATATATATGTATGTGTGTGTGAATAGAAACCACATTTACCCTGGTTTCCTGCAGTCTCCCTGGTGCAAATTGTCCATGCAATCCCTTGGCTTCCCCAGGCATGGCTAAGCCTGTAGCTTTCCATAAGGGAGAGCTGGTAATGATGATCATCTTGAGCCCTTTCCCATTGGTGTCCTGCATTCAGGAGCAGCATGAGGAAGCCGGTGGCTTTGAAAGCAGTCTTGAAAAACAAATGACACAAGCCATCCTGTAATAACCGAGGATGGAGAGGAGGGTGTTGGTAATGCTTGTTCTAATGGGAGGAGCTGATTACAGGCTGCCTGTTGGCAGGCTGTGATGGTTCTCTCTCCTTTAACATGGCTTTTGATGTGTATGAGCCTATAGCTCAGGGCTGGCAGCCTGGTGATGGCTCTGGGAATAGAGCAAAATGTTTCCTGGAGATGTGTGCTGGTCAGAAGCAATGTTGTGGTGAACATCTGTGTGCTCCATCTGCTTTTCTTGCTACCTGTTAGTCTTGAAGCTCCTCCATTAAAATCCCTCATTTCTCTCTTTGTGTTAGATTCCATGCTGCTGGTAGCAGAGAGACTGGAGGGTCCCTTCAATATCGAGGCAGTCATGCACCCCATTGATGTGAAGATTTCAGATGCAATCATGAACATGCAGGAGAACAGCATGCAGGTCTCTCAGAAGGTAAATGGGCCAAGGGGGCACTTTGGTTTATTTATCCAATGTGTTCTATTTCCCTACTCTCATCAATGGGTAATTTCTTTAATGCCCTTTCAAGTACATATAAAGCTGATGTACGATTCGGGGCAGGGGGTGGGTTGGAGCCTGCAGAAGGGAGGCTCTTGTGACCCCCCATCTCATAAAACCCTTTCCTTCTCTCGTGTAGGTTTTCCAGGGATGTGGCCAGCCAAAACCTCTTGCCCAGGGCCGAGCCGCACGCTCTGCCTCCGAAGGCTCTCTCGGTGGTCGCTTCGAGCTCTATGCCCATGAAGAGAGGCCAACTACAGCCGCCGGCACGAACTTGGACCGGCTGGTGAGTGCCTGCTCCTGCTTTGCACCCCTGTACCGCAGCACGTAATTTTCCACTTGTAATTTATAGGGTTTCTTAATATTCCTTGGCTGTCTCAGGCTCTCGGAGGGGTGTAATCTGCCCGTGGCTCTAGACGTGAATTACCTCAACGCTTCTATGTCAGACAAGTGCCTGTTTTAAAGGCTTGGCGTATGAGTAATGTGTGAGGAGCGGTGTTTAATTTTGTATTAAAGAAGTAAATCAACCATCAAAACACGCAGCCTGAAGATCTGGCCTATACACGTCTGTTGTGATAAAAAATACCTTTGCAGCTTCACTTTTAATGAGCGTTTGGTATTCTGGATTATGTCCTGTTTTCTTTTTTTTTTCTTTCATTTAATAGGTTATTGATGTGAAAGAGAAGCTGAAGCAAGCCAAAAAGTTTTGGTCATCTCTCCCCGGCAACATTTGTAACGATGAAAAGATGTCTGTAGGCACTGTCAATGAGAATGAGTGCTGGAACGGGAGCGCCAAGAGCAGGTTTGGCAATGCTGCTGCCCCTGCTTAACTCTCTCCCTCTCACTCCAGCCTTTCCCCAAGTGCTCTTCTCCTGCAGGAGTGATCCCAGCTCCCCTGAGATGCTGCCGTTATCCCTTCTTTTACTTGTGGATGGGAGAGCTTGAGCACAAAGCTAAAGGGTTGTCCCAAGCTCTGCGTGGTGGTTTATCTTAAAGGAGAGAGCAGAGTATAGATACCCTGATGTGACATCTCCTCTTGAACATAAGCCTCCCTCTTAGTGGTTGCTCATGGGTTTGAGGAGGTGGTTTGTATGAAGTCCTGTATCAGGGCTGCAGAGTGGGGATGCTCGCGTTGTTGCCCAGTTGAGCAAGGGGAGATGGAGGCTGGTCTGATGTCCTCTCCTCTGCTGCAGAGGTCAGTGGCATGAGAGGGGCAGTGGTTTCCATGCACACTTTCTATGGCAAAATAGTTACAAGCCTTATTTTTTTTCTTGTAAGGAAGAAATTGCCAACGCATGAATAAGCCAAAGGTTTTCTGTGATATGGTTTATGTAACTGTTTGAGTTTGGAAATAGAAGTGTTTTTTTTCTGTTTGCTTGCAGAGGAAATAAGCAATATCCAAGATGTTCCATTAAAAACAAATGGAAACCCCAACAAATCAGTCATCCAGGGTTTTCCAGCAGTTTTTAGAAGTAATAGCAGCTTTTACCCCTGGTAGTTTTGGGGTACAGGGCTGAGCCTTCCCACATCCACTTTGCACTGTTCTGCAGGTGTCTGAAGCTGCTTTGCTTGGCCAGGGTGATGGTTGGGGTGTCTGCAACAAGAAATGAATGGCTCTGCCCCCCTGAGGACTTGGTCAGCAGCTTGTATAGGGCTTTTCACAGCAGATCTCCCCAGCGTGTGTGCAAAGCTAGCCCCAGTAAGGAGGGGAGATGGAGACTTGGCAATATTGGGCAAGGGCACAGAGAGGAAGCTGGACATCCTATATGGGTTGTGCAAGATGTTTTGCTTTGCTGTTACCATTTTCTCTGTGGCTCCAATAAGCTTAAAGTTCAGGTGTCTTCCATGCTCTGGTTCCTCTTTTGGCTCTCTGACTTCTTTAAAACATAATATTGATCATAAGTAATAACAAACCCACCACCATCACCAAGAATAATAATAAACAACCTTTCCATATAGAGGCCAGGGTTTCAGCCCTTCAGATGTGTGCTTCTATCTCATTGCCTTGTCTCCAGGATCTGTAGATAGTTCTAAAGGCTTTTTTCTCCCATGGTATTGCTATTGGCATCGCAACTAAGAAAAGAAATGTTTTCTTCTCTTAAATGATGATTTTTCTTGCAAGTCAGGTAACTGAGGAAGGGAGAAAAAGTGTCGCATCCTGCTCAATAAGATGAAATACCTGTTTCAGGAGACTTATTCTGTTGAGTTTTGTTGCTCAGTCTCTCTTTTAAGCCAAGAGGCCATACGTGTGATCAGACCCAGGCACACGCTCCTTAGACCAGCAGCTCAGCTCTTTTCTGCCGTAGTTACGTTATCTTCAACATCACAGATGTTTCTCCTGCTGGGGTTATTAGGGAAATTGCGTCTCATGTCTTCTCCGTGAGAAGTACACATTTAATGCCCCAGCTTGGTGTTTAAGGTCCATTATGCAAAGCCAGAATAACATTCTTGCCCCCAGCAGTTACTGTAGGTTTCTCTGGGATAACTATAGCCCCAAAGGTTGTTTTCCCAAAAGTGTCACCTATGTGGGCATCAGGGCACCTCAGCAGCTTGTTTTGCTCTGTGGCCCGCAGCGAGCTCATTTATGCTATTGTAAGCCATTATTACTACAAACCCCAGATCTCCTTCTGTTTTCAAGTTGGGAAGAAAACTGTCTTTCCCCTGCCTTTGTGGCATGGGAAATGAACACAGTGTTGAATTCCACATGTTCAGGCTGCAGGGAGCGAAGGTGGGGTAAGAAACCAGAGAAGGGCTCTGTGAGGATTCTTAGCTCGGGTACCAGCAGGAATGGTTTCTTTGCAGGTATGACTTTGCGGTGACTGGGAACGGCTTAGCAAGTCAAGTGAATAACCCTGAGGTGGAAGTTGATATTACCAAGCCAGACATGGTGATTCGACGGCAAATCATGGCCCTGCGGGTGATGACCAACAAGCTGAAGAATGCCTATAGTGGGAATGATGTCGACTTCATTGACATAAGTATGTTTGCTGTTGTTTGCCTTCTGCTTTTCCTTTTTTCCCTTTTTATTTGGATGTCAGGCTGACATGAGGTAGCTGGATAAGCTGCTGTGACGAAGTGTGTTCCTAAAGAGGGTGGGAACACGCATCTTAGACAGGCTGTATGATGAGGGTTCTTCCCGTAGGGTTATAGAACGGTTTGGATTAGAAGGGACCTTTAAAGGTGAGCTAGTCCGCCCTCCCTGCAGTAAACAAGGACATCTTCAACTAGACCAGGTTGCTCTAAGGTCCATCCAATCTGGCCTTGAATGTTACTGGGGGTGGGATGGGGCATCTGTCACCTCTCTGGGCACCCTGTGCCAGCGCCTCAGCACCCTCACAGGGAAGAGCTTCTGCCTAAGAGCTCATCTCAGTCTCCCCTCTGGCAGTTAAAGCCATTCCCTTGTCCTTTCCCTACATCCCTTGTCCAAAGCCCCTCTCCAGGTTTCCTGCAGCCCCTTTAGGCACCGGAGCTTCTCTAAGGTCTCCCCTTCAGGAGCCTTCACGTCTCCAGATCATCAAGTCCAACTTGCTCCCCTTTCCCTATCAGAAGCCTTGCTCTGCACCTCAGAGGGAGGTAACACGTGTGTTTGTGTCCGCAGGTGAGGAGAGCAGCGGGGAGGAGAGCGGCAGCGGCTGTGAGCTCCAGCAGTGCTCCTCAGAGTTCGAGTTCAACGCCACCGAAGTCACTGGGAGCTCCAACAAGAGCGATAAGAACGTGAACACTTCTGCTGCTGCCCGGGGCAGTCTATCACAAGCAGCCTTGCTCCTTAGCGTTTTGTTCTTGGCTGTGCAAAGACAATGGAGATAATTGTGCAGCGTAGGGGTGGGGGGGAAAGACTTTTATTATCAAAGTTAGAAGGCACCTGCTTTCACTTTTATACCATCTAGGGACTATGCTTTTTAAGTTAATGGACAACAGTGTACAGTTTTTACTATGTTGCCACTGGTTTTAAGATACTGGTTATATTTTTTTCCCCTTGCTATTCCGGGAATAACAGGAACAGGGGCTACCAGTGTGTCCCTTTCAGCAAGAATCCATGTTAGAGGTGGATAACAGAAATGTATATACAAGCCTGTAGTTAGCTCTGCATTTGTGTCTTTTTCACTTTTTTTTTTTAAATTTTATTTTATTTGACCATATTTCCTACAAAAATGAAAGAACCCTGGGGTCTCCTCGGCCTGTAACAAGTCTGTGTTTCTGAAATGAGAAATATCTGTACAGAGGCAGGTTTTATTTATCAGGTTATCCGATGGGAGGGAAAGAAAAACAATTGTCCAACAAGCAGAAAACATGTTTCATGTAGTTAACTTCCCATTTATCCACTTTATGTTAGTTGCCTTATCTGGAAAGAGGCGGAAGTAATTTGTCTTTATTATGCGGTAAAACAAGAGGCGAAGGCAGAGCTGGTCAGTGTGCCAAGTGCCCCGCTTGCATAGCACGTTAACTCCAGGAGCAGGTTGTACTTTCTTTACAAGAGGTTTGGTTAAATTGGAAGAGACTATGGAGAATTCCGGTTCTGCAGACGCTGAGAAGAGTTGTTGTTTGTCCCCTGGGATCCTTGCAATTAGCTGTAACTCTTGTAGGTCAGTTCCCGACGTGCATCTCCCTTGGGAATGAGGCATTAAACTTGTTCAGTTGGAAGCAACTTGTCGTCTCGCAGATACAAATGCCAACATGTGTCTCGTCTGCAAATGTGTTAGCTGAATGATGGGTTCAGTTCTTAGTGATGGTTTGGTTTTAAGGGATGCTATGTGGGAGGGAAGGTGGGGGCTCTTGAATTGCTTTGTGCAAGAGTTGTGTTTCTTCTCCCATGGGGGACAAGAGGGAGCAGGCGAGCAGTGCCCTGTGGTGCAGGCAAATCCGAGTTGGAGCAGGCAGGATCTGGCAGGGCCAAACCCCCTCCTTTTCCATGTAGTTGATTTCCTGGGAGCCTGTTCCCACAGACTGTAGCTTTTTGGCATCACTCAGGACTCCCTCCTCTCCTTACCTGTGCTTTTGCAGTTGGAACAGCGTTGTGGTGGATGGCAGCAACTCACTGATAAAAGAAATGTGTATTTTGAAGAAAAGAGATGGAAATAGCTTTGGAAAGAGTATAGGGAAAACGAGAAAAGTCTTTGGAAAGACTCAAAATCATTCTGCACGGCTCCTCTTGCTTTAGGTAGTCCTCGGGTCTGGCTGGATGCCGGGAGAGCAATCCAGAGAGGGAGGCTTTGCTCTGTTCCACCCTCATGTAAGGATGGTTTTCTGTTTTAATATTGAAGCATTATTGTTAGCTCAGGGTCAGCGTTATATTCAACTTTATGTTTTCACACCAAATCACTGCAAAGCTATAAAGGAGGAGTATTCTTGGCTGGTATAAGCAATGCTGGAGGCTTAATTTGACTAGAAGTAGCCAGTTATTTATTAAAACACGCTTTTAGTAGCGGTAGGGATGTTCTGGCTGGATTATTTTTCTCTAGAAAATAAATCATGGAACCATAAAATTGGAAAAATTCTCAATTTATGTGTGGGAAAAAATGGATTGTAAATAGCAAAGTTGCCTTGCGAGGCATTGGAAAATGTGCTGATGCTTAGAAACTACCTCAGTTCTGAGGCATTTCCTTTCTAGCCTTGAGTGCTGTTACATTGACTTGGTAGAAGTGAATCTGGTTTCCAATATGTAGCTGAGTTATCCCCATAGACCTTGTTAGATTGTTTTTAATTTAGAGGGTTGAACTCCATCCAGCTGTTTTCTTTCAGCTCCGTTCCCTAACAAAGTGAGTTTCTGCATTAAATATTGCTGATGGTTTCCATGACTTTTCCTGATTTGTTTGGTTTCATGGCATTTTCTGATTGCCCTTGAATTAGTTAAATGGTTCGAGCCGTTTGAATTTGAATCCTGAAATAAACAAACCTTAGATGCACTCCCCTTGTAAATACATCACGGAGAGGGCTGCCTGGATAACCCCTCTGGCTTCCACCCAGCTGGCAGGCCAGCAAAGTTAATGAAGAAAGAGAAAGAAAAGCGAGTTAAACTTCTTCAGTGCTCAGAGAATGGGGGAACAAAAGCCCGTGTGTTCGGAGGGGCTGAACCTCCAACATCTCCCTTCTTGGCAGAAGTGTTCATATGTAAGAAAGTTGCTTGTAAATGCTGCTTTGGAGTGGGTTTGCTCAGGAAAAAGAACCCATTTCTGCATTTATACTTATGGTTTTGCAACTGATTGCTTACTGGTATTCCTTAGTTTGGTACAAGCCACCAATGCAAAGACCTGCGGTCTGTTTTAAGTGTGTCCGGTTGACTTTGGTAATAGCACCGATGATCCTCTGCTATATAACGGGCAGATTTGTCACCTGGGGCTACAGGAAACGAGAGTAAACATCACTGTAGGATGATCAAAAGTTGTGTTCCTGCTTTGATTCTATGTTTGTGTGTGAAATGGGCTTGTAAGCTAAACCATCCGGGTAGGGATGAGGCATGCTGCTGGCTTCCAGGAAGGCATGTGCTCCCTTCCTTCAAGTATTTCTTGTTTCCTGCATAATCATTGATATGAGGATGACTTAAAGAAAAATTCCTGGACATAAAATTAATAATTAATGGAATTGGGAATGAATTTAAGAGCTGGAATATAAAATCCAGCCCTTGAAAGGAACTGCTTTGCCTCTGTGCCTCTCCTGAACCACTGCGCTGGATCCCTCCCACCGACCTGCCTCCAGAGCAGCACTGCGGGTAGCAGTGATGGTTTGAACAGAGCACGTCGTGGCACTCCTGTACCTCATGTTGTGCTGTCTGGGTGGTTGGAGCAAATACCCAGGGCAGCAGGAAGCATCCTCCTGCACCCCCAGGGCAGGATTTGTCTCCTGCCCCTCCCAGGTCCAACCAACCCAGCTTTTGTCCTCCTGGGCAGGTTGGTGCCTTCGCTCTGGAAGGTGCAACCTTTTGGTGTCATGGAATGGTTTGGGTTGAAGGGATCTTAAAGCTCCTCCAGCTCCAGGCCCCTGTCATGGGCAGGGACACCTTCCATAGAGCAGCTTGCTCCGAGCCCAATCCAAACACTGCCAGGGATGGGGCAACCACAGCTTCTGTGGGCACCCTCACAGGGAAGAGCTTCTGCCTAAGAGCTCATCTCAGTCTCCCCTCTGGCAGTTAAAGCCATGGAAGCCCCACAGCAGCTGATGAAGAAGCAGCCAGGAGGATGAGCTGTGCACACAGGGGCTGGGTTAGGGCAGCATCTCGGTGCCAAAGCCACTGCTGCCTCCTCAAACGCCCTTTCTCATCCCTAAAAGGACAACACGGTCTTCAGCAAAGAACTGCCAGCAAATGCCCCTCTGGCAGCAAATGACCTCGGAGAGGACAGTGCCTGGCTCCTGCAGGCTGGCTCGGCTGCTGCCCAGCGCCAGGGAATGTCATCTCGCAGGCAAATGGGTTTGCAGTGCCTGGGATTGAATGGTGTGGGGTACCTGCGAGCCTGTGCAATAATGGCATCTTTAGGACCACCTGAATGTGAGCTCACCCATGTAGTGCTTTTCATGTCTTAATAGTGCTGTTTCGGGCATCATGTTCTCTGGGTTTGGTTGGCTCTTTTGTAGCTACTGCTGTTTGGTTTGTAATCCTCTGCTGTGGTTTGTTTGAGGGCTCGTTACAGTGTAAATTGCCTGGGAAGACGCAGCTCTTTATGAGCTTGCTGTAATTCTGGGTCAAGTGTGCTTAAATTGCTGTAATTTGTATCTAATGGATTACATGGGTTGAGAGCCCTTTGTGTGACTGCTGCAGTGAGGAGGGACTGCCTGCCCTGGAGGACGGGAAGGCAGCCTGGGTATGGCCCATCCTGTGGTCCCTCTCTTGAAGGGATGGACCATCCTAACCTTGCCTTGCCTTCCTCTCTACTCTCCATGTGCTGTAGGCTGGGTGCTGGTGTGTAGCTGGTGAAGATGATTTTTCCTCCCTGAACCTGCTGTACCTCAACAGCCTTTGCTCTTTTGGGCCTCTTCCAGCTTGCTCACGGCAGCTTACCCTGTGTTCCTTGATGCCTTTCGCCACATCTTGGCTTCTTGTGGTGGAGCTTGTTGTGTGTGCCCCATGTCCCAGCAGGAGCAGTCACCCACGGACTTTGGTGGTCTCCCCTGCAGTCCATCTCCATTTCGCCCCCAACCAGAGGCTGCTGCCTCTATGAAAACAGGAGTTTTCATTTAAACAGCAGCTCTTAAACCTTACATTGCCAAATCTGCCATAGGTTTTTAAGCCATTTCAACAGCCAGGTGATATTTCTGCTTCCCCAATGCCTAAGAGCTGAGTGGGAGCAGCTTCATTCCCATCATGAAATGTGGAGTGCCTACACCCCTCTTTCATGTGTTGTGGTAATGCAGCTCCCCGAGTAGCTGCTCATCTTCCCATGGTGTCCGCTACATGTGTCATTAATTCATATAATCCCATGCAAATCAATATGCTAAACCCCTCATTAATTGTGTAACTGCTTTCTACTAATGACACTTAAAATCCTGGAGAAGTTTGAGGGGATTTGTTTCCCCTCTGAAGGGCTCCACAAGCTATTGTCAGCCCTACAATGGCTGGCCCTTGGCTGGGCTGGTAATTGCCTCGTGACTGTATTTGCATTGACATAATGGAGAGGATGTTAGCAGGAGTTAAGACATCTCCTCTTTTCCTCTGAATAGGAAAGTTCGGGATTAGCAAGGTGGAATGCATTCAGCTGCAGGCAGTGCACTGGTGTAGGGTGGCAGCTCTTCACCTATAACTCGGCTCTTGCTGGAGTTTCCATTAGAAACCTGCTTTTTATAAGCCCAGCCGTAAAACCCAAGCCTGCTGCAAACTTGGCACAGTAGGGATTGGCCAGGCTTTTATTTTTACTGGTGGGAAGAACCCATGATTATTTTTAGAAGAAATTGTTTCGTCTGTGAAGTTTAATGGGTTGAAATGCTGTTTTGGCATTCGCAAGCCTGCAAAGCAGCTCTGTTGAAAACCCCGTTTAGCATCATCAATAATACGCTAATGCTGAGGATCCCCAGGGACAGGCAACTGAAACAATAGTCAAAATCCTACAGTTTTCAAGCTAATTGTGGTACATGTTCAGCCATTTCCCCGCGCTGGTGCCACACACGTACTTGCTGTCTTGTGCAAGACGCAGATCTGAGGATGCTTAAGTCCACAGGAGGTATTTCACTGACGTTAACAGGGGGTGCATCTGCGTTTCCAGGGGCTTTTCAATGGAGGCAACATCACAGATACACAGCAACGGGGTTGCTGCAGTAGAAAAACTATTCTGATTTAACCAAGAGCCTTCCTTTATTTCTCTTTTTATGGCTGTGTTCGTCTGCATCCCTATTAGAGTGTCTGTTTGTATCAGAGCTGGTATGTACAATCCTAAATAAATCTATCCCTGTCTGGCAGGGTTCTGGAGGCAGCTTTCAATGCATGTGTCTTCACACCACTCCTCTGATGTTGGGTTGAGTGGCCTTGTTTGAAGATGAGGAGCTGAGCTGGGCACCCCAATGAGTGCATGGGATAGTGGAGTAAGAGGAAAAGTGGCTCTCACTTCAACAGTCCTAAATGTTTTGTTATTTGCTCTGAATTTCCCAGGTACCAGCATAGGCCACGCTGCTTTCATGAGGATGCTTCAGGTAGAATGTCTCAGAGAATGGGATGAGGAGATAAACTGGGAGAGGCTCCAGTGCCTCCATGCCTTGGGGCAAATGGAGACTCCGGCTGCCATGGGATGGATTTGCTACTTTTGCTTTTCCCATGGGAAAAAAATAACCCCAATTTGGGAAGAAACTGGAAATGCATCATCCCTGTTTATTCATTGTGGAGTTCTTTTGGTTGGTTGTGTAGGCAAAGCCACCCCAGTGTTCGGTAAGAATTTGCTGCTCTAAAGTTGTGGTGGAACTGTCAGGTTTGAGCAGGAGCAGCTGGGGATCAGTGTTGGAGAGCAAAGGGCTCTGGGCTAGCCGGAGGCCAAGAGAGTCCATATGACAAAGAGGTTGTTGTCTTTGATCGAGGTCTTCCGGAGCCTAGCTGTCTGAAAGTAATGAGCCAGATAAATTAGGTGTGTTCTATTCCATTGTGTGCTCCGTGCGAAGGAACTCTGACATTTGGCTTCCTAGTGAAAGAGATTGTCTGTTGTCAGACACCCCTGCTCACTGCTGCCTGCCTGGAGGAAGCACCTAGGGAAGACATGGAGAGGGATGTGCTTTGCGCAGATAAAGGGCAGGAGGAGCTGTCGGGAGCCTTGTGCTGACACAGGAATGGGGATGCTTGTGATGGAGGGGTGCAAGGTGGGTGCATGTTTAACTGCAACCTGGTGGTTAGAAAAGGGGTAAAAACTCCCTTCCTGGAAGGTGTGCTGCATCACACTGGTACAGGCTTGGGATGGGGGAGTTTGTGGCTCATCCAAGAGCTCCCAGTATGGTGGGCTGACAGGCAATGGGTTAGAAATGAGAGGGAGATGTGATATGGGAGCCTTGGGCAGCACTTGAGCTGCATCTCTGCCACCTGCTTGCTTCTTGTCCTTTCTTTCCCTCTGTTATTTAAAGCACCTCAAGTAGAGGTCTGTATTAGCAGCTTCTGTCCTGCGAGGGGCCGGTTCTCGCATTGCTTTTGGGAATTGTGCCACAATTCCCATCCAAAGGCAGCAGGACTGCAGCATTTCCTCTTGTTGGCCACCTTTGGAACAGCCAGTGAAGAGGTTCTCCCTAACCACGCTCGCAGCAGAGCTATGCTCACCCCATGTGTGCTTCTTCCCACCTAGTCTGAACCCTGCTGGGGTGAGAGCTTTTCATTTGCAGCTCGGATGGGAGGGAGCTGCAGCTGAGAGCAGAGCAGCCAGGTTTGTCCATCAGTTTTGCCTCGCACCCTCAGGTGATCACAGGAACCAGAAACTGACTTGAGGCTTCCGTAAAGGAAAAACTCCTCTGTTAAGATTTGTAATGTTGCATTGCAAAGGGTGGTTTGCTCCTTTCCTCTGTTTCGATTTGTAATGTTGCATTGCAAAGGGTGGTTTGCTCCTTTCCTCTGTTTCATGCCCTTGCTGCTCACTTGGAGAGCATTAAAGAAGCAGGAACCCCGTCTGGGAGGAGTTACTAAACCTATACAATTGTGAGGTGCATGGACAGCTTATGTGAAACCGTGACCAAACCTGTGTATTTCTCCTGTCTCAATGGATGGAGGAAGCAATGGATTGCATCCTTTGGTTTTCAAAAGCATTAAAGGGGGAAACCCCACCATCACCCAAACCCTTCCAGCCCCAGTGATACGTGCATGTGGGCTGGGTGAGGCACTGCTGGGATGAAGGTTGCACATCCTGAGGAGGAGCAGGACTACAGCACAGGACTGAGCACAGGAGCAGCCCTGGCCATAATGAACCCAAGCTCCTTACTGTGCAAGTGAGCAATGGAATGATGTCTCCGCCATGGGAGTGGGGATTAGAAGGTGCCCTTCCTCCAGGAAGATGGGGATTTCGGGGACCCATTTAAGCAGCCCCAGGGCTTACCCTCACTGGGTGAGTCTGTGGAGAGTGGATTCATGGCTCTCCTCTTCTGGGCCCTGCTCTGAGACAGGGGAGTGGTTTTAATGAGAGCACATGAGCTAAAACTGGTTTGTGTTTGCTTTTCCTTTCAAAATTAGTGGCAGGCTGTGGCTGTTCAGGTTGCTATTTTAACTGCTCCAGATGTCAAGCTCGGCTCAACCGAGATCAATGCGTAATCCAAAGGAAATACTATTAATTTCAAAGGAATGTGGTCAATAGTTAAACGTTTTGGATCTTTTAAATACGTAGACTGTGGTAGTGGTCTAGCTGGGCTTATTAACTCTGCTTTTGGAGCAGTGATTCTATTAGCATGAATTAATGTCTATTAACGTTATTGATTTTCATTTGTTGCAACGTGTGGGCCTGTAACGATGCTGGTTATTTTAGACATTCTCCAAGGCTGTACTGAGTCAGGAGCTATTGGTTTAAGGCCTGATCCCGCAAGCTTTTATCCTTCCAGTTCCTACTTAAACCCTGACTTAGCTCCAAGCCTGCAGAGCAGCTCCCGCTGACTCCGGCAGCAGTTGGATTGAGCCTGCTCTGGGTCTTGCTTCATCCAGTCCCGATGGCTTCAGCTTCATCTACAGAGAGACTTTGCTGATGCTTGCATGGCCAAGGTGGATTTAACCCTTCAAGCACAGCAGTAGCCACCATGAGATATCCCCTTTGCTTTACCTCCACATCTTTTTGCTAATTCAGTATTACAGTGTGGAGCCAACCTGGCTCTTAGCCCCATAACCTTCCATAGCAATGATTGGGGTGGACCTGCTCTATCTATTAAACTCTATTTCAAAATCAAGCCCAGGCAGACCAATTTCCACCCCATCCTCTGACTTTTTGTGCCCATTAATTGCATGAAGTTCGTGTAAAGCAAGGAGTTTGTCATGAGGAAGGGGATCTTCTCGAATGTTTTGTTAAAGATACCAGGAAGAAATGGAAAGCTTTAAAACCAGAAAGTTGTCTCTTTTAAATCAGGATGAAAAACAACTGAGGAAAGCAGTTGGAGATACGGCTGCAACATCAGAGTTAGACATGGAGCTGCTCTTCAACAAAACAATAACTTCATAACTCATTTTCTTAACAGGAGATCTGTTTTCAATAGCTGTTAAAATATTTTTCTCGTGGAGGTCACACATTCTTGGAGAACGACATATTTTTGGGGTTAAAAATATACTTTTAAAGCCAAATGGTTTGCCTTTGGCGACAAAAATTGTTTGAAAGCAGCAGTGGAATTACAGAGAAGTTGCGCAGGAATAAAATCCTGATGAGCCTTGGGTGTATTTTTGGAAAAATTAGGAGCTCAGGAAAAGAAAACCCAACCCAAAACGCAAAAGCTCTCGGTCTGCGTCAGAGAACGCTCTCAATGAAAGGAAACCTTTTGGTTCCTTTGTCTGGAGAAACCTCACCCTTTGTTCATGGCGAAGAGAGATGTTTCTCGTTACTGGGTGTTTGCCTTGCACAAAGAAAATGTTTCTGTGGGAGATGTTTTACATTCAAGTGACTCCGGAGAGCCAAAATGTGGAGCTGCATTGGCTGTAAAGAGCACGGGCTGATGAAGGTGGAACAATTCAACTGGAAGCTTTGGGGGAAAGGGGGGGATTTCCCCTCCTTCTCAAGGCAAGCAGGGATTTCTGGATAAGGCCGGGCTCTTTTTGGGTGGGAAAAAGCCAGGGCAGGGGATGTATCAGTCTGTATGAATGTGGGCCACAAAGGCTGCCAGTGTTTCTAGGGCACTGGGGCCACCACCATCCCCACTGCCCTGGTGGGGGCACATCTGGACTGCACATCTGGCACCGTGCAGGCTTGCCCACGGAGGACACTGTGCTGTTTCTGCCTCTGGGCACTAGATGGCATTGCCAACTTAGCTACCGGCAGGGCTGTGGGCAAGGGGCTCACTGGGCACCCTGACTGCTGCCTGCTCCAAGAGCATCCTGTTGGGTAGGGCTTGGTGAGCATCCGGAAAGAGGCCAACACGAAAGCTGAGGAGGGGCTTTGGACAAGGGATGGAGGGACAGGACAGGGGAATGGCTTTAACTGCCAGAGGGGAGACTGAGATGAGCTCTTAGGTAGAAGCTCTTCCCTGTGAGGATGCTGAGGCGCTGGCACAGGGTGCCCAGAGAAGCTGTGGCTGCCCCATCCCTGCAGTGTTGAAGGCCAGGTTGGATGGGTCTTGGAGCAACCTGCTCTAGTGGAAGGTGTACCTCCCCATGGCAGGGGTTGGAGCTGGATGAGCTTTGAGGTCCCTTCCAATCCAAAGCATTCTGAGTCTGATTCTGTGCCACACACCTGATAGTGAAAGCTTTGAGGAAAGGTGCTGAGCTCCTACAAGTTCTTCCTCCTAAATCTTGTGAGCTTTGTGAGTCAAACATTGCGTCCTTTGCAGGAGACTGGCACTCAGATCCCCCTTGTGCTGGGACCAGCACAAGCACGTGCCTCATCCCAAGCACTTCACCAACAAGAGATTTTGGTCTGCCAAACTTTCAGTGACGTTAACGAAAGCCACATCTTGGAGGAACCATTCTGATGCGCTAAGCTAGCGCAAGCACACTTCTGTATAGCCCCAGAAACAGCTTTCCTCTTACACTGCAGCCTCATGAGCATCTCCCCAAGGACAAAGGGGAACTGCCACCTCCTCCCCTGCCCCAGCTGCATGCCCCACTGCAAACCTGACCTCCCCGTGCTGAAACCGAGAGCCACCCCGTTACAGCTGAAGATACCTGCTGCTACCACCCAGTGGAAGGACAGCTCACAGCCAGGGCTTCCGGGGGCTTTACACCCATTTGCTCAAGTAAGCCTTGCAAAGACTAATCCCATACATCCCTGTGGTGCTATGAAGCTTCTTCCCACTCTTATCCCGCTTGGTTCATTCTCGGAGACACAGTAATTCTGCAATCTGAACACAACCCCCTAGAAGGTTTGAATGCTTTATTTGATTGGTTTTTATACAGCAATACAAATTGTACAGGTTGGTTACAGTACAGATTCCGCAGGGGTTCAGAGAGGTACTTGGTGATTTTTGGTTTATTTAAAAGAAAGAGGCAGATCTCGGGAGCACGGCGACATGAACGGAACAATCTCACAGTAGGGGGTGAGATTCCTACCATGGGGAACACTTAACCTGGCTGAAACCTACAGGGCAGGACGGCAGCGTTCCCAGCAATAACAGACCCAAACCATCAACCCTGGGATACTCTATAGAGCTTTACACAAGAATTCATGAGCTGGCAGGTTGTTCCTGTAACAGCATTGAAGGTCCTTAAAGCCCTTGGATGCACTTTGCTGCAAAGGGGACAGAAATGAAGGAAGCTGATGTTAAAATGAAGCTGAGCAGGACACGTCATGAAACACTCATTGCAGCTATGGAAAAGGAAACCAGAAAATGCTTTAGATTTAGTTACCCAGACAGCTACATGAAGATGAGGAACAAGAGCTTAGAGCTAATAACACTGACACGGGCGACACCGTGCGCACACGGTGACACCACTTGTGTCACCAGAACCTGATCTCCTGTTTCCTGTGCCCATCTGAGCTTTGGGTTTACATGAGCAGACACGGGTGAAACCAGCAAAGCTCCTTTGCAATCCCTGATGGGCAGGACAGGGACAAGCCATACCCTGGTAGCACCTTTCTCCAGTTAACCTAGAACATACAATGTCACCAAGATACTGCTATTACAAACATGCATCAGGCTTGAGAGGCACTGGCACTGAAGGATCAAATCCTGTCAGAAAGCAGGGTCAAATATGATTACACCATTTTAAATGCTTCTGGTCAGTTGGATTACTAGTGCTGCAGTGAGTGGTAGCACAGATAACGCAGTAAATTGAAGATTATATAGATAAAACGCATGCACCTGATAGAAGTTGGCCCTCTGCCACTTCAAATGAACTTGACTCCTTGACAACCTGCAGTGGGTTTTGAGGGGATTCAGCTACCAGATTAGAGCACTGCAATCTCAGCTGGAGACCAAATCCCTCTGCAGCCGCAGAAACTCCCCTTCCTAAAAATTCCAGACAGGCATCACCTCCCAGATCGCATCCCAAGAATCCAGTCCACAAAAGGCCACGAGAACCACAAAGGTTCTATGCTAGAATGTGCCAGGATCTACCACGGCCCCGCTCCTCCAGTGCCTTCAATGGTAGCAAAACACAGGAACCATGAGTATGTAAAACATAAGCTCAGCACGAACGTGAAGGTGCTCGTGGGTAACAGCTTATTGCCTGTGTTCTTGCTGTAAGCCAGCAGCAAAAATGAGAAGGAATGAGGTGTAGCAAAACCCAGGGATCTGTGCCTGCCTGTCAGCTGCACTGCTCCTTTGTCCACAACACATTCCAGGTGAGCAGGAGGATTCCTGGAAACAGCTTTGCTCAAAGCACTCAGCAGGACAAGGGCTGCTCATGAGTCACTATACATGAGCACTCTGCATTTCAGGCTTTGCTGCCTTCATTCTTCAGTCTTTTCTACAGAAAGCAGGAGCTGGAATATCACAGGGTTTGCTCCAAACTTCACAGCATCCTGTGATCTTTTCTGCAGCCAAGTCAGCAGGTAGCACTACAGGTAGCACTACAGGTAGCAAATGCTCCGCTATACTGTGTGCTAAAGTCAAGATGGAAGCTACAACAGAACTCCTAAAACAAGTTGAAAAACATCAGGATCACCCAAACCTGCCCTGGGATAGCGAATCTTGGGTACAGCTGCTCACTGGGACACCTCACGCAACTTCAGACACTCATGGTCAGCACCAGAGACTGAGCAGAGACAGCACATAGTACCAGGCTACTTCAGGAAGGTAAGCCACCCTCCAGGGCACAGAGTTGACTCTATCCACAGCCCATCACTTGAATAGGGGAAGACACCTCCTCCTCCTCTCTCTTCAACCATCAGAACCCCACTCATGACCACAGACTCTCCTCTGATGCTGTCTAGGGAGTTCACAACACGCACATCGCATGGCTGCTGCTGCCAGGAGTGGGATAAGCTCCCCCCAGGACCACTCCTGGCCTTGGAGTTGCTTTTAAGTGGTCGCCAGTGGAGTTCTGCAGCATGGTGGGTGCACGCTGCTGACTCCGGCACTGTCCCACAGCTCTTCCAGACACACCAGTCTTCCCCACCTGCACCCCAACTGGAGAAACACAACAAAACACTTTCCACAGTAGCAAAGCAGATTCAATTCCAGCTCCAAACCCCGTGTGCTGCATTCCTGAATTCCGTTTTGGTCAGTTTTTTAAGTTCAAGCTTGCAGAAAGCTCTGCACAGCTGCTAGAAATAACTTGGGGGGAATACGAATAGCCACAAAGTGCATTAGCTATTTGTTACCACCACTGGTAACCTCCTGGGTCTCGGCTTTGCCATGCCAGGCCTAGCTTTAAGCTGCAGGTAAAACTAAGCATTACAGATTATACCTTAACTGTTTTCTTTGCTGCTTGCTTCCCTCTACAAAATGTCAAATGCCACACGTGTACATTAATGTTGTCAACTGTTGACACAAGCTCATTTGAGATACTTCTGCATAGGGAAAATGTTCATCAAGTTTTTTGAAGGGAGGATAGGAAAAGGACTGGAGGGGTTTAACCCTGAGCCATATGAGAAGCAGAACTCAGAATGCTCCAATAAAACCAGGCAACGTATTGATGGTTGCATACACAGAACTACAAAAATAAGGTATTAAACGGTACTGGGATCAGACTACACTCCCTAGTAGGAAATCCTTGACCAACCAGATACCTGCAGGTACAGAAAGCTACATACAGAACTAAGATGAGCCGTTTTTCATCTCTACCTTTCTCACAAGTCAGTGTTACTTTCCTATGTAGTGAGGAAATAATTGCTTCTACCACCCAAAGGCCTGAAACACCAGCTCTGAGCAAGCTTGATGTGGCAGCTAAGGACACCGCCTACAACAGCTAGCCCTGCTCTTACTCCAGCACTCAGGGTGCTGCTCCTGTAGGACAGCCAGGCACTAGTACACACGCTGTGCTGCTGTAGCAAGTAGCTCCAGAGCAGGAGCTGGATTCTCTGCTCAAGCTGTCCTAACAGCAGGTCTAAAGAGTGACCAAATAGCCAGAAGGCAGAAGCACTTCCCATCCTTTCATGCTATGGAAAGCAGTAAAAGCAGCAGGGAGGTCAGAACTCATTTCCTCAATAAAACCATGGCTCCCCACCTCAGCATACCCTGCAGCATGCCTACACTTCCCAGGCACAGGGCAACTGCCTCAACAGTTACAGCTAGTGGGAAACAGCTCGGCAGGAAAAGTTGGGAGAAACTGGGCAAGGCAACAGCAAGCTGATCCGTTTGCTTTCCTCTTACCACAAAGATTGATCCCTGCTCACATAAGATGGATACAGCTTCTGCCCTGTATCCAGCAGGAGATGATCCTGGTCACAGGGAAATAAGGAACATGAGGACCTACACAACCTGCAACTGCAACACTTCAAATACAGCTGAGGCCACGGGAAAAAGAACTTGGGCTCACTTCCACTCACACACAGCTGTTACTTCACTGTGTGCTGCATGTTCCAGCACTCGTTTAGATTAGACTTCCCCCATAATTTGTGCAAGAATGGCTCTGGGACTGCTTCCCCAGCAAAAATTTAAGGAAATTTCCACATTAACACAATGTTGAAAACTGAGAGGGGGAAACATGCTACGGCAGACTCAAATAAAGACCAATGTTAAATATTACTTAATGTTTTTCTTTTATTTAAAAGATCATTCACAAAATACCATATCCATAAATTTATTTCGTTATGAAGCAGAATGTGTTAAGTGTTTGGAATTCTTTTCCTTTTTTTTTTTCCTTTGTTTTTACATTTAAAAGTCAAGTGTCTTGACTAGAGGTGAGGTTTCATATGGGAATTTGTTCTTAAAATCCTTTCCACATTGAAGATGTAAATAGATCAATTGTTGGTTTGGAATACAACCACACAAATGCATGTCTGTCTTAAATTAAGTATTAGTGTTAGACAAATGGTTCTTATCTCAGAAGCAGATTAAGTGATAGGCAGAAGGAAGGAAAGAGTAGTTCTATGAATTGCTGGGACTCTGACATTAAAGGTAGCTTTAGGGAAGAAATTCACTACCAGCAGTGATGCTGGCAGCGAAGCAGCCATGCTTCCAACCTCCTCCTGCCAGCACTCCAGAGTGCTGGCTGCTTCATCCAAAAGCTGTCAGCACTAGCGCTAGGGGCCCAAGTTTTTCCCTCATGCATTGGCCATATGCACACTTCCATGCATAGAGCCAGGTTTTGTTTCGGAACATTAATGATCCTTCTTCCTTTTGCTCCAGCCTCGCCTCCCTCCTCCCACACAACACCCACAAGAAACATTGCAAGTGAAGAGAGGTGCAGCACTTAGAGATGCTTTTTACCCAAAACTTCTACATGAAGAGAATCTATAGCAGAACGATTTCTAATCTGCCCATTTTCAAAGTATTCTGAAAGCAGAGGTCTTAAAACTGTACACCACTGGGCAAAGAAATACAGGGGGTGATGGCGGGTTACATACTGCATGGCAAAGTATACAATCCTTAAACAAAAATAAAGAACTCCATTTTATTTGTAGAAACTTCATTTAAAAATTTACCAAACACATAAAACGCCAAAAAAAGAGAAAAAAAACAAAAAGGAAGCAGAAAGAACCAGTGAGCAGTTGTGCTCCAACAGGCACATTCTTGCAGTGCTAGCCTTGAGCAGAGGTGTAGTATCATACCATTTTGAAGCCAACAGAAAGCCACCAGCAAGAGTTCTGGCAGCTGTACTAACTCCACCACCTATTTACCAGGCTTTTTTTCAGCCAAGGCATTGACTAAATGGATAATTCCTGGTAACCTGTGTGAAAGGGCAGCTCTCCCCCCTTAGTTTTATAAGGGGCTCTGCTGTATACAGTAACTGTCACCAGTTGACAAAAATGGTATTTTACTATGTGGTTAGAACTGTAAATTTCTCTGTTCAACTCATCTGGACTCTCCAGTTTTCCTCTTCAGAGCCACAGCAATACAGAACAAGACATGCAGGTCAGAAGAGGAGCACTGAGGAAGTAAAAGGAAACAATACAGGGAAATAACTAAGTCTAACCTGTGCTTCTAAAGTAAAACAAACCCAGAAAGGAAGAAGTGAAGCAGCACCTTTGTCCAGAGACCTCCACGCTTGTGGAAGCAGCTACACTGCCTTATCTACTGGCAACTGTGCTTCTTGGAAGGAAACAGAAGAGGGAAACTCAGCACAAAGCAGGCACTAGATACAGCAAAGCCAAGAACGTACTAAAAACCACTTGTTAACAGCTGACATGCATTCACAAGCTCTGTGTTTTCGGTTTCAAAGAGGACAAATACCAGATGGCAGGAATGGTAAACTGCAGGGTTGACATTCCAGCAGAGCTAGTTACTCTGTACTGTCTTGCTTTTTCTCCCGCCTCCCCATTCCCTCTCAACCCCAAATTCAGTCGTGCTCTTTTACTACTTCCTCTCGGGGCTTGGCTCCACCGAAGATAGCAGAGTTTGGGTTGGCTACTTGATTGAGGGGAGTAGCAACTGTTCGAGGTTTGAGCTGAAGTCGGGGTCGCTGTGCTCTTTCCTCTGAAAGAAAAATAAGGTGGTGTGAATGAAGGTCTGTCAAGAGCAGTAGCTTTAACCTGACAAAGGCAGCAGGAGCCTGCTTTGTGAAGGACGACTGAATTTCAGAAGATAAAAAGTTTACCTTCTGTTGGCTCTCTGAAGTCCATGGAAGACCCACGAAGGGGAGGCCCATCTCTGAAGCGACCAGTGCCACCACTTCCCATTAAAGCACCTGGTGGTCGTCGGTCTCCAGGGCGGGTTCCTCTACCCCGGCCTCCCAGGAAGTCATCATCTTTGAATCCTGAAGATGGAAGACAGTGAATTTAAACAGTGTATTTTGCAATGCTTTTAATATAGATTTTTAACTGGATGACTGGAAAACCTTGCAAGTCACTGCTGTCAGTCCAAGATGATGCACTAAGAGGCTTTGTCTGCAGACAGATTGCTTCAGAGATCTCCAACAAGTTCTAGAAGAGTCACACAGATTCCATTTGAAACCAAATATACGCTACGCCAAGTTTAGAAATTGCTTTATCCTCCTAGAGGCTTACTGGAGTGTTGGAGAGTGGGTCACCAAGTGAGCTTAAAATATGAGCTTCAGCTGAAAACTCAGATTGTTAACACCCGTAGCTGAACTCAGAGACAACACTGGCAGTACTCTGAGTACTTCTGTAGCCAAATCACCCACTGGCTACAGCCTTGGCATGAAACCTGCAAGAGCAGAGGAAATGGGTAAACAGCTAAGTAGTGAAATATAAAGCCTTTATAAAACAGAGCCTTTGAAAAACAGAGCAAAACCCCAAGGCATTTTAGTTGAACTGTGAACTGAGCAGGTAGTTATCAAAGAGCTGGAAAAAAAAAAAATCAAAACCAATTCCGACTTTAAATATGAAATTGGCTGTATTTCTTCAGTTTATGTATCAAAAAAATCAAGAGCTGCCTGTCACTGACCAGTTTCAGGTCTGTAAGCACTGACTACTCTAGAGCATCTCTCCAAGCCCCCATCATCTGCATTCGGTAGGAGGAGGATACTTCAGCATACCTACAAGGGATATACTCTGTTTTTCAGAAGCCATCTGGAAGAGAACATTGTTTTGTTTTCATCTGACATTTCTTTTCCACTTCAGTATTCGGCAGAGTTGCAGAACTGTCCCTTACTTACATCAGTGCCAAGGAACCATTTTTAAAGACTTGGTCCAGAGCAAGGCTGTACAACCTGAGAAGAAAAGCTTATGTAGCAACTAAAACTTGAGTGCTAAACTTCTGAATCACCAATCACTCAGGCAGCATCTAACAAGCTGAAATGCATCCATATTTTGAAGAAGCTGCCAATGAAGGCATAAAGCTCTGACACCGGAATGCTTAGCTACAAAGGCAGGTTAAGCACAGCACTGCAGCAAGCTTCCTCTCTCCAGCACCATGCTTCAGCTTCATGCTAGTGGCAAAGGCACGCTTTGTTACCACTCCTACTTCGTCCATTCCACTCACACAGAGACCAGACATTGCAAAGTTGCACCTGCCAGCATCTCCTCATCAGAAAATGGACCAAACCCATGATTTCAGAGGACAAAAGCAATTGTGTTAATGTCACCCTGGATTCTAATAGCTGACTGGAAGTCAAAAGAAAACCCAATGGCTCCATCACTACTTTCCACTCAGCAAGCTCAGTCATGTGTTGCAACTTGCCTTATTGCAACAGTTCTAAAAGTTTAGGAACATTTTGCATGTAGAAGTGCTTTGGAACACCAAAACTTTTTTGGAGAAGTCAGTTGCTTCAGGGATACGCATATAATTATGTCACATCGCCTTAAGAAATGAAAGCCTCTGCTCTGAAAGAGTGCAGTATCAGCTTTTACACATGATCTGTTTCTGCTACTATTCAGATACGTACTTGGCCACATGTTTGCGAAATGCTTAAAACCTAGACAGCGTAAGCTACACTTGAACAAATATTCTGTCATTTAGGATTGTTTCATAAAATTCACAATCAAGACTCTTTCTTCTGTTATATAGAAATGGATGATTCCCCCTAAAGAATCCCACTGCAGCTGTAGGCCAAAGTTGGCCTAAAGTAGATTCAATCAAAACAGTAATAGGGACAAACGTATCTGACATAAAAATGAGAACATTTCTGTGCCTTTCAGGCTGCCTATCTTTATAAGTGTTAATACTGATACCAGAATTGAAGTCATCTCTGGAATCCCATCCACCTCCTCTGGATTCTCGGGAACCTCCTCCCATTCCTAGGAAAAAAGCCACAATTGTGTTCAGGTCTGAAGCTGTGGGAAAGGCTGATCAAGGGGATACCAAACAAAAGTTTCACTCCTTCAATATCCAAAGTCATGCTGCTGGAAAATCCTTTCATATTGGTACTACCAAGTTCCATCACACAGGAACAGAAGATTGGTTTAAGTTAATCAAGAACAAGCAGTCAGGAAAGTTTCTCTAATCCACATTCAATGCAAGCCTTTAGTGAGTCTAGTACAACTAAGCTTGAACTACAGCAAAGCCTGGTTTTACACTGGAACAGAAGGATAGTCCAAAGCAAGTGTTTATCCACTTGGGCTTACTTTGTTTACTCACTTTTCTTGCATCATAATAAAATAGTAGCAGACCAGACTATTGGGATTATAATTGTCCTCTGCAAGACACTATACACACCAGGGGTATTGGTCTCACTTCCTGGGCTAGGAGTGACAACATACTCAGCTTTTGGACACAAAGCGCATCTATAGTCCAGACATTTCAGGCATGGCAGCAGCTAAGTTAGAAACGTGTATATATATGTAAGAATTTCTCTTTCCTGCATCATCTCCATGTTTACTAGCATGTCTTGTCTTAGCATTAGTTAGCACCAGACATCATAACTACAACCATTCTATTTAAGAAGCTATTTAGAAAACCAGAAGTCACCTCTGTCATCAGGTCCACCACCTTTTCTGAAGCCAAAGCCACCTTTATCCTGTTTTCTGCCTTCTGCTATGTCCACTCGGAGTGATCGGTCACCCAAAAGCTGTAAAATAAAAGGGAGAATGTCTTCAGAATGTGTCATATGGGCTACCAAGGAGTTTGAGAGTCGTGCTTATCTTTTTATTTCACAAATTAATTGCAAATATACTTACTGCACCATCGTATGTAAGAGCTTCCTTAAGTGACTCCACGTCTTCGAACTCTACGTAACAAAATCCTGTAAGAAGAACCTCACGAGTTAATATCAGAACTTTAAAAAGCCTTCATAAGAAGCTGCTCTCCCTGCACATCTGCTAACAGCCTCTCAAACATGAGCTAAGATATGGTCAGCGCAAGATGTGCACAACTCTGAAATTAAACATCACTAACAATGAAAGCATTTACCTGTGCCTATTAATGACAAGGACAAAACCCAGAACAGAACTCTGTAAGGGCACTGCACAAATGCCAAGAGCTTGATTAATTCCCTCTGCCACAGGGTTCTCATTACAGATGATTTAATCTATGCTTTTTAGACAGTTTAGCTGAACATTGACATTTGGTTACCAGTATTTTTAAACAAGAAGCTGAAGTACCTACTTGGCCAGCAGGCTGATTTTGTGTCATCACATCATTTAGTGCATTTATCCCTTTTCTAATATCCTGTTCTCTGCATTAAGGTTCCCCCTACCCCCTCCCCAAGTAACTTACAAATATACTCCCTCTCCAATGGCCAATTCCAAGAGAAATCACATCTGCATCCTCTAAAAAGCTGTATCTACTTGCTTTTTCTCCCTGTCTACTAAAAGAAGACAGAAGCAATGGGACTCGTTTGAGCTAAAGAAAGATTGTGTGAGCACTCAACACTTAAGGTCATGGATCTTAAATGGGTCAGACACTTCAGCTTTGTCAGAATTCATGCAAGACAAACAAGGTTTGAGAAAGCTGTTTTACAGCAGGGCAAATATTGACTTGGTTAGTCTGTATCTGAAGATGATGGAAGCAATAGTGAATCTCATTCAAATTAGATGTTTAACTGTTAATGAATGAGAAACTTGTACAAGTCAATATAAAGAACAAAACCAGATCAACAAACTAACCACGCTTTAGAGTAAGCTGAAGTTCTTCATTAAAGTGACTTCAAAATTCCCTCATTTCCCCTACCAGCTCGCCATACACAATCAAACCAACTCTGAACACTCACCTTTAAATTTGTCTGTTTCCTTGTCTCTGACTAGTCGTACACTCCTTATGCTGAGATCCTTGAAGATGGCATCTATGTCTCCTTGAACAGTGTTGAAGGGTAGGTTTCCCACATATGCTGTGAAAGGGGGTTCTGTTGGTAGCTCTTTCTGTTTGCGGGAACCAAGGCCACCACCACGAGACCTGTTAATAAAAGCAGTGTCTTTGGAACCTGATTCCCAACACAGACAGTAATACAGCACGCAGCACTGCTCAGGTGCTGTTGGACTTTTTGGAAGTCATTCTTCTACAGCTTTGGTTAGTTTTTCTATCCCATTTGCCTCTACCTGCCACCTCTACTACTGGCCTGAACTATACTCCTTTCTAGTATTATCTGATCTGCGGAAGAAATTCTTTACTGTAAGGGTGGTGAGGCACTGGAATGGGTTGCTCAGGGAAGTTGTGAATGCTCCATCGCTGGCAGTGTTCAAGGCCGGGTTGGACAGAGCCTTGCGTGGCATGGTTTAGTGGGAGGTGTCCCTGCCCATGGCAGGGGGGTTGAAACTAGATGATCTTAAGCTCCTTTCCAAACCTTACTATTCTATGATTCTGATGCAGTATTTTCAGTGGAAGAACAAATGAACAATGTATTTAAATACATTACAGGTGAACTCAAAACGAAATGATGAATGAGTTTCTTTTTCATAGAATAGTTAAGAGTTTGAAAGGACCTTAAGATCACCTAGTCCCAAATCCCCTGCCATGGGTTGGGAACCTCATCCTAGACCATGTCGCCCAAGGCTCTATCTAACCTGGCCTTGAATCATCCCACAATCCATTACGAAAAGCAATATAAGCTTCTCTCTACTGTCTCCTACTCAATAACTTCTTAAAAAAAAAAAGAAAGAAAAACCCTATATCCTAGACTAGACTTAAAGGATAATTTATAGCACTGAAGAAATAATTGCATGGCAGAGGCTTGGCAGCTTATCTGAAATTAAGCTGGATCTTATGGTTCAAATAGTGTATTATCAACACCCACCCCAAAATTACCTACATTATTTCATCAGCATTTAGTTAACAGGAACATCTTCTCCTAATTCTGTAGTTACTGCCATAAATGCCAGATATCTGGACTGGAATACTTTGAACTGGACACATACTAAAAAACTTGGTTGGCAAGGACAGAGAACCACCACCAGTGCTCTTTGGGTGCTTGCTTCTTCCTGAATTACAGACTGAGGAAATCAGGTTCACAGAATCATAGAATAGTTTGGATTGGAAGAGACCTTCTAAGGTCATCTAGTCCAACCCCCCTGCAATGGAAAGGAAGATTTTCAAATGGATCACATTTCCCAGAACCACATTCAGCCTGGCCTTTGATGTCTCCAAGGATAGATATCAACCACCTCTATGGGCAACCTGTTGTCTGCACAACCTACACTGTCTTTTCCTTTCTTTTTCCTCTGTCTCAGTTAAGGCTATTGGCATTGGTTGCTGAGGAACCAGACTGTAGCAGCTAACTTCTTTACTGTCTTAATATAAAGTGTGTTAATTTTCTGTAGAGTCTAATTTTCCAAAGCTTTCTTTGATCACCTTTACAGAGAAAAGCATTTGTACTGTGAGTACAAGGCAATCTTAAGTTACAGCTCCTGGACTTCCAGAGTACAGGATGCACTGTCACTGGTTCCAAGACCATTTGCTCACCTAAGCAATCTTTTGACTTCTACCTGAGACACCAGTACCCTGTTCCTGTTCTCTTCAGTGCCTTACTTTTACTGGGTTTTCTTCCTGTCTGTTCCCTTTCTCAGAGGCTCCCTGTGCCTTTAAAAGCACAATAGACCATAACCGTACCAAAGCAGGATTTGCTAGCGTGACGTGGACTAATTAGATTTCTGCAGAGTCCTACCTAAAATACAGGACAAACAATTATTATTTCATAGAATCATAGAATGGTTTGGGTTGGAAAGGGCCTTAAGATTGTCTAGTTCCAAACTCCCTGCCATAGGCAGAGACACCTCACAGGAGACCATGTCAACAAGACTCTGCCCAACCTGGCTTTGAACACTGCCAGGGATGGGGCAGCTGCAGTTTCTCTGGGCAATCCTGTGCCAGCACCTCACCACCCTCACAGTAAAGAACTTCTGCCTTATATCTATCCTGAACTTTCCCTGTTTACTTTCTAACCCATTACTGACTGTCCTATCACTGAAGTCCCTGATGAAGAGTCCCTTCCCAGTATCCTTGCAGGCCCCCTTCAGATGTTAGAAGGCTGCTCTGAGGTCTCCATGTGGGCAGAATATCCACTGGGCAAGCCATATATCTTTTTTTTTTCATTTCAGAATAAAGATTTTATTACTAATGAATCAGCTAATGCGGAGATCTTGAATAAGACTCCTTAACTCTTCCAAGGTAAGCCTGTCATACGTGCCTTTTTATGGTAGCAGCCATGTCACCAACACCATCAGCATGCTGCTAAATGTATTTGAATCACAACCTACACATCTTTAATTAGTGTCCACCCAGGTTTGTATTTTAGCATTTTTGACAATGCTCCTCATCTGCCTTTGTCTCATTAACAAGTCAGAGTCAAAAACATACTGGAGAACTAAAGCTGCTATAGTTGAGTGTTCTGTGTGTACAGTAGAATTAACTTTAGTCACAAGAACAAGGTTTAAGGAGGAGCTCTAAGAAAGCAGAGTTGCTTTTCTAAAGAATCCATAATATGTAGAATTTCTGTATGGCCCCACAAGCAGCCATTAAAATAGCATACATCTAATTTTCAGCCAAAAATAAATTCATTTTTATGTTCTATAGGAATGCTAGAAATGCTGCAGCTGAACTTAAAAGGAGCATTCCCTCCTTCTACACATTCTCACCGTGGTCCTTCAACTACCAGTCATCTTGTTCAGTGAGCTGATTTGCCTACAAACTCACTCTAGAGTTGAATTCTTAGCCAGATCAACAAGGTGATCTAGACAGCTGCGAAGAGCACTGGTACCAATATGGAAGGAGAACAAAAGCAAGAGCTCAAAACTCCAGCTTTCAACAGCAACCTCCACTCAGATCAATCTGAGCTGCTGCTGAAACGAAACCCTCAAGGTAGCAATTCCCAAAATAATTTTTGGTGCTACAGACAAACCTTGTTTCTACCATAGCATACCAGAACTCTGGGGTGTCTGTGTGGAAATCCATGCACTGTTGTGCAATCCCTCCTGATGTTAAGTCAGAAAATGAAGTATTCTTATTGAATATGATCATTAAGGCCTCAGTTATCAAATATACAACTAAATATCTGATATTTTAGTCTCTACTTGAAGAACAAGAACAAACTGTCAACAACTAGGTTCCAAACAGAATCTAGGTATAGAAACACAAAAAGAAGCTGTTTCTATGCTTCCCTGCATTTTTTTCCACACTGAAACAGTGAAATAATAAGGCTGACTTTAGTAATCAGTGAGACTGAAAGAAGATGCTCTCATTTGTAGCAAAACTGGATAAAAGTCAACTATAATTAAAACCATATCTGAACTAGTGAACACCAAAGTGATAAATGAAGACCTGCATTTCCCATTCAGTGTAGCCTTTGCTCAGACAAAATCAGGTAACAATTATGTCATCTTAATGTGGGAATCTGAAAAACAACTATTTGGTTTCTTTTTTCAGGAAACCAAAACAGCTGACAAGAAAAGCTTGCTTCCGACAAATGCAGAAGCAAATATCCCCAGAATTACACTTATTGATGGACTGACTTAATAACATTGCAATGCCATACCGGGTAGAAAGAACAATTAAGCTATCATTTTGAAGCTACTCTTTTAGACAGTTCAGTTATTATCTACAGAAAACATCATGGCTCAAAAGTTTTGAACAAATGGATATTTTGAAAGCTAGTATTTGAGTTTAAAGCCTTTTATTAGGATCAAACCAATAGTTCAGTATTTATCTTTCTGCACAGCATGGAGGCAACAGACTATCTGGATTCCAGCGGTAGCTGCTTTACCAGAGGCAGCATAAGGCTCAGCAGAATGCAAGTTCTGTTGAGCACCAGATGTCTTCAACAAAAAGCGTACCCAAGCCTAAAAATGACAGGACATTTTTATCACTGAACGGGTACGACACAGAATTCAAAATACCAGAAGGATAGAGACTAGCTTTCTAGTTCCACTTATTTGTACAGTATGTCAGCAGATGAATCTTAAGCTTTGAGCAAGGTGCCCACTATTACTAAGCCCAGTGCTTAAAAGCACACCTAACCAAACAGCCTAACAGCAAGTCAGGAGCAATAAATACTCAGTTTCCTTCAAGCTGGAGAAGCTGCACAGATGTTCAGAGCTTCAACTAGGCCTCATAGCATTTAATTACAGGTTTTCCTGTCAAATTTTGGCTCCAAAACACTTACAAAAAAGTGTTTATAGCAACCCTTTTAAGGTCAGCAACATGTACTTCATGTGGAATAAGTTCTGCATACCATAGTACTATGTTTCAGCTTTTAATCAGTGCATTATCAACCATCTCAGGTGCAGCAAAACCACTTCTCTTATCACACCAGTCGTATTCTGTTGCTCTTCTACCATGATGTTGAAGACTATGAGACAGATATCTTACGTATATCAAGACTGTTTTCTGTCACTTAAAACCTATGTTCACTCACTGTACAGACCAAAGGTTATGCAAAACACAACTTCCACAAAAACTATTATCTCTCAACTGAGTTTATGCTACTCTTACAATCCTAAAGTGCCTCAAATTGAGCAGCAGTCACTAAGTTAACATGGGATTGTTTAATCAAAACCTTCAAGAAGAATAGTCATGCTGTCATTATGTTACACATATTATGGAACATCATACCATACGCAGAGACCTGTTAAGGTCTGAAATCATGAATTAACTGTTAGTAACTTATTAGTAACAATAATTAGATGCAAGTACAAGTCACACTAATATTAGTAGTATCTGAGGCTTAAAACTACTGCTAATTCAGAATAAGTATATTTTCTGATCTGCAAAGGTATCTACTACACAGCAGGATGCCTTTAGTTCACCAAAACACAGTATCAACATCTTGCCTGAAAGCAAGTTTAAGTACGCTGTTAAAGAAATCTGAATATGAAAGTAACATTTTAGCATTAAGTTTATTACTTCACAAAATATGCCTACACTGACTAGGATAGACTGCACAGTAATAGCTGAATTTATTATGAGTATCAAGTGCCACTTTAGGCTGCTATCAAGACTTGTTACAGAATTTAAATACGGAATTGTAAGTGGGTACATCATCTGTTTGCTCTGCATCATCCCTTCTTTAGGCACAAAGGGTATCTATGCATAAAACCAAGTTTACATAGCTTAAGCGTGTAAGTGTTTCCAAAGACTAGAAAACTTACTTCCATTATAACCTCGGCAGTAAACCTCTGTACTGCCTAAACAGTCTGAAATGGAAATTATTTATTCCTCTAAGAACCAGAAAGAACAAGAACACTGTGGATCAGGAAACATATCTTGGATGATTAGATATTTGTTAAGATTTGTTCACAAGGACAGTTTATTTCATCGTTTTACACCTACTGTTTTATTTCAGTGCACACTTTATACGGCACCAACCTCCAAAGAAATCAGTTGCTAATTGCATCTTCATAACCTGATTTTAGGCAAACTTCGTAATTGCTGGTTATCGTTTCTGTAGCTCCTCCTCTATACCCACTCTCCAGCGCAAAAAAAGGAACAACTCAGATGAGACAAGCCCTATTCATTCTTGAGGACCGTGGATCTGGAGTCGGCACCCGGAGCCCTGCATAACGCGGCTCACAGTCCTCCCGGCCGGAGGCACCACAAAGCCCTCCCATTTCCTCTCGTTGCAGACACAGAGCTGTCCGTTCTCGGGTCTCCACCGCTGCAGCTCCCCCGCCGAAGGGCACCTCGCCGGGCGGAACTCGTCCCGCCAGAACAAGAGCCTTTCGCCCTACTCCAGCCCTCCACAGAAATCTCCCTCTTCCCATCTCCCGCTCTGTCCCTGCAACAGCTCCTCACGGCCTACCCTTGGCTCTGGCCCAGCGCTCCCTAAATCCCCCTCTGCGCTCGCCTCCGGGCCGGCGGGAACACAGCGACACCTTCCTCCCGGCGCTTCCACGCTGCCAGGCCCTAAACCTTGCGGCACTGTCCCCATGTAGCCCGGTGACGGCCTCTCTCCCCTCCCGGGACAGCAAAGCCTCCTCCTCGCTTCACAAAGCGGGTCCGCTAAGGCCGTAGGCAAACGCGACCCCAAGAAGGAAAGCCAGCAGGGTGAGACGGGCCCGAAAGGTTCAGCGAGGCAGCACCCCCCGATCCCTCTCTCCGCCGTGCCCGCCCGCCATCTCCACGGGGAGCGGGGCAGGCCAGGCCCTGCACGGCCGCGCCCCCTCCTCGCCCGGCTGAAGGGGGGCGAGGAGCGCCACTCCCTCCTTCCCTCCCCCCTCCGGGGTGAGGCCTCGGCACTCCCCAGCGGCCCAAGCTCCGGTGCCGCCCGCAAAGCCAAACTCACCCCCGGCCGCCGCCGAAGCAGCTGTAGGCCCGATCGTCGTAAGGATCAAAATCCGCCATCGCCACCGCAGCCTCCTCCCCGTGCGAGCGTGACAGGATCGCGCCTGCAGGACCCCGCGCCGCTTATATATGGCGGGGCCCGAGCCAGGGCTGCCCCTCGCGGTGCCTGTCTCTGTCTCCCCGCCCCGTCGGGGCTGTCCGCTCTACTGCCTGTCTGGACGGGGGGGGGGGGGGGGGGGGGGGGGGGGGGGGGGGGGGGGGGGGGGGGGGGGGGGGGGGG
>JASSUY010047088.1:0-54184 GCA_032466535.1 Forpus xanthops | reverse complement strand
GTCTCGGTCTCCCCCCCCCGTGGGGGCGGTCCGCTCTACGGCCGGTCGGGAAGCCCCCCCCCCCCCGCCCCGCTCCTGCTGCTTTGCCGGGGGCTCTGGGCTGCTCCCCGGATGTGTTGGGATCAGCTTCAGCCTTTCGCTGGTCACTGGCCTCCCATGTGTCCCAAAACGTCCTGCAGCCGCTGCGGGTACGACACGAGGCAAAGCGGTTCGTGCTCCATGGGCTACACTTGTATCTGCGCCCCTGCGGCCGGTATGAGGCCGGAGTCGGGAAGGAGCGCAGCAAACGTGTGCAATTTTCGAGTGGCAGCCGGAGAATAGCCCTGTGTTTTATTGTAAATAAAGACCGAAAGCGTCTCCGTGTCCTCAAACACGTTCTCCTTGCGTGAGCTGGTTTAATTTCCCTGGCCTATTATTTCAGGTTTGTAGTAAGCGCACATCTGGATGCTCGTGCAAACCAGCGATGCCATGACCCTCGGTGTTGCTGACCGCGCACCGCCCTATTTCAGAAGGGAGGACGGAGTCGTCCCCCCCATCCCGCAGCTCTCTTTCCCCGCTCAGTCCCGCTTCCCCGCGGGAAGAGGAGTCAAACGTCTCTCAAAACCTGTCAACCAGGTCTCGGGAAAACGAAGGAAGCCCTTGGGGCAGGGGAGGGATGAACAAGGCTTGGAGAGGGGCCGGGCTGCGAGACCCGGAGGAGAACATGGCGCCGAGCGGGGGCCCTAAGGGAGCGCGGGGCGCTGCAGGGACGTCTCGGGGCTGAGGGGCCGAGGGGCAGCGGCTCAGCACCACCCGTCCCGTCAGACGAGAGCGCCCAGGCTCGGGCCCCGGTGCCCCGGAAGAGGAGGGGCGAGCGGAGGACGGCAGCGGCCCCACGTGTTGCAGCGGAGACATGGCGGACCTGGAGGGCTTAAGAGGTAGCGGCGTGGTCACCGACCCCCGAGGGGTGTTGCGGCAGAGCCGCGCTTTCCTCGACTTCTTCTGGGACATCGCCAAGCCGGAGCAGGAGGTGCGGCTGGCGGCAACCGAGAACCTCCTGCGGCACCTGCGGGAGGGCAGAAAGGTGAGAGGGCACCGGGGCAGCGCGGAGGGGCGGTGGGTGCCGACGGACACCGACTCCCATGGCTCTTCCCTCCGCTGATGCTTGGGAACGCTCTGTCCGGGCAGAGGAGCGGGGGTCCCGCAGTCTCGCAGGGTTCCGGAGCTGGCTCTCTCTTTCAGGACGATGAGCTCAAGTACACCCTCAAACGTTTGGTGGAAGGACTGGGAGCCACCCGCGAGGCCGCCCGCCCTGGCTTCAGCTTGGCCCTGGCGCAGGTCAGTGTTTCCTGGAGCGGAGCAGAGCGCTCTGCAGTCCCATCGGTTCCTGGGGCTCCGCTTTGCTGTGTGTAAGGAGGCCGAAGGGCTCCCGTCTGGCAGTGCCCGCGCAGAGGGCAGGGAAGGCTTCTTGCCTTGTATATAAAACCTGGGTGGTTTTCAGTGGGGCTAGTCTGCTTCAGAAACAATGCACTTAAAGAGGTATAAGCTATACCGGTATCACACTCATGGTACAGCGTTCTGTCCTGCTTCAGGAACCATCCTTCATTTGCAAAGGTTGATCAGGTTTTCAAGTATGCTGCATTTAGAACTATTATGACTTAAAATTGCTTTGCTCCTGGTGTGGGGCTGTTTACGTGGGAGATCTGGAAAGGCAGCCACACACTTCAGAGTTTTGTTTTCCTCCGTGCTGGTTGAGTCTGTAACAGCAAAAAGCTTCAGCGATTGGGATCACCTCATCTCCCCTGAAAGGTTGATAATGGAGAAGAGCCTGTGCTCTTCCCACTTAGAGTAGGGCCTTGTTCTTGCTGTAAAGTTTAATTTTTTTCTGATATAGGGTAATGCAGTTGCAGCAAAATGTCATTATCTATGCGGCTATGTCATGTATAGGGAAAAAAAAGGAATATCAGCAGGTATATTTATGCCTACACTAGTTCCTGTTCTTACACATCTTTTACTAATCTAGTTGTCTATTCTGGTCTAATAAAGCAGCACATCTGTTATGCTGAGCAGCTGTTCGGATCTTATTTCAGCTGAACTTTGTAAAACTTTGTAAAATGGAAGATCTGTAAACTAAGCTATTCCATCCATCTCCTCAGGTTTTACAGGCTTTTGAGGAAATCCCAATTTGCAGTGTCCTGGAACAGATAAAGGAAAAACACAATCTGGAAAAAGTGAAAAAGGTGAGTTGGCTCGCAGCAGCATTGGACAATAGCTTAAATTAACCATTCTCTGTTCTTTGAAGGCTTGGTGCCTGGATACAGTAATTTTGGGCCTCTTGCTAAAGCAGAATGAAATAATTGGAGTATCTATGAAAACTGGCAGTTGATGACATTGTCATCTAGCCCTGTTTTAGCTGAGATTTGTCTGTGTGAAAGACAATCTAAGACAGTTCTTAAACATCGTGCAGGGGAGTGCATTTCAGTAGGTAACCTTCACGTGGCAGGGTGTTCAAGGCTAGATCTTTCAGCCATCTTGTTCCATTGATGAGAGCTGTAGGTGAATGTGAAACTTAACCTTTCAGTGAAGTGGATCTTTAACCTCTTTGTTTTCTTTCCTCTCTTCAGAAACTTGTGAGAAATGCTGCTTTTGGAAACTTTTTTGGAGTTATGGCTCTGTTTCAATCTGGCCGGCTTGTTAAGGTAATACTGCTGTTATGTTGTTTGTCAGTACTGGTTCTAGGGCTGTCTGAAGTGCAGACTGGATCTGGAAAGAAAGACTGGGTCATTGGCTAGTCGATGAGATGGGACTTGAAGCATCAGATTTAGTGAATTCCTTGTACATTATCCATGGACTTTTTGTGCCTTTTAAATGTCTGTTCCTGACTAGAATGTAGGAAATGTGTTAGATAGCATGGAAGGTTCCAGCCTGTCCTATAAGGAATAGATCTGTTGTCATGTACAGCCATAAAACATCCTAAAAGGAAAAGCTGAGTGGCCTGTCAGGAAGCAGTTTTGTAGGTTTCTTACTACAAGTAGGTGTAAGGATCTCAAGAATAGATTATTTACCTCAGCCTTCACCTTAATCTTTGTTGCATGTCTTTTTTTGGGTTATCTTTTTTTTTCCAGGACCAGAATGCTCTGCTGGGAAGCATCCAGCTTCTCCAGCAGCTGGCAAATCACCAAGCACACCTCCGAGATCTCCCTCGCAGAGCTCTGATTGACATCATGTCTGAGGTACAGCCACAGCTTGTGGTGCGTGGGAGGAGGCAGGATTTTGCTTTTGGGGCTGTTTTTTCTTTGATTTGTTCATAGTTGAAAGTTAAAAGGGATGAGTGGAAGAGTGGCTTTAAACTGTGGGAGCTGTTTCCTGTATCATCTGTGAGCAGCTGCTTTTATTCTGGGAAGGATCGTCTGGTTCAGTCTGATTCATTATGGACAATCCTGTAGTCTGTTTTTTACTCAAGTGACTTGCTTGGGTGATATCTTAGACTGCTCTTTTGAATAGAAGTGTGCTGAAAACTCTGGCCAGCAAGCCTTTTCTGTGCACCTTGCCTGGGCCTAAGGTTGAAGTTTGAGCTGCTCAGAGTAAGAGCATGTAAGGACATGGGGTAAAGGAACTCTTGAGGATGTAGTAAAAGTAGACAGTTTGTTTATTTTCTTCTTTTATGTGGATGTTGTTTGTTTGTATGAAGATTCACAGTGTTAAGATGAAATGCTGTTCTGTAGGTAAGTGTTCTGTGTCATCTAGTTTTGATATTAGATTTAGAGGTATTTTGAATCCAATCTTAAAAAAAATACAAATTAAAGCAGTTTTTAGAACATTTCTTATTTTTATTGATGAAAACATTGGATCTAGTTTTCTCTAAATGTATTGAGCACAGTTTACCAGAAAATCCTAATGAAACAGGTAACTAATTTTGGGGAAATACAATGAAAAGCTAATACAGGAGTGTTTCCTCCTCCCTGGGCCATACAGACAGGAGCAGTCAGACAGCAAGAGAGAATTGCAGTGGTAGTCAGTTGACCAGGATATTGTCCTGCACCGCGTGGTTAAGTAGCTGAGGACTGCATAGCAGTACTGGACACTTGCATTGTTCATTTTTGGTTATGTCACTGTAAAGACTATTTCTGAAGTTTCCAGAACATTGCAAGCTTTTAGTAAAATGCCCTACAATGCAGATATGTTATTATCCTATACAGCAAGCTAGTAAAAAGGTATCAAATGTTTCTCATGCGCTCTCTCTTGTTCCTGTCTAGATTCCTGAATCGATGTTTGAGGAGGTCCTGTTTGGCATCTTGCAGAGTGACCTTGCTTCAGCCTTCGCATCTCCAGAGAACCTGCACCTTTTGCTGGTGGGCATACAGAAATTCCCTAGTGTTTTGAAACCTAAAAAACTGAAGAAGCTGTTTGGCTCACCTACTGTTGTAACTGAGGAAAATATTCCCAGGTAAGTTCTTGAATAAGGAGCATTAAATGCAACATTATTGATCTCTTGGCTAACAGAGAAAAGTGGCTTTCTTTCAGATGCCTGCCTATATTTGCCACTGCAGGTGCTGTGAAGGATTTGGCTCTGTTATGCAGGTTCCTAAATTACAGCCCTGTCATTTCTGCCAAGGGGCAGAGGCTGCATCTTATGGCCTTCAGCAGGGTGAATTAGGCCCTCAACAATCCCCTTCCTGGCTGGACCTCTTGCATTATTTTCTTTCTTCTTCTAGACTTATAGAGCTTCTGCAAAGTGCTGCCAAGTCTGAGAAGAAGGACAAGAAATTGCCTAGTGTAGCATTCGATTTGCTGCAGGTTTCACTGAAGGAAAATGCCTTTGAGCTGTTCTGGGAAGAAGGTGTGGAGAATGGGCTATTAAAGGAAAAATCAGGACCTGTGAGGTTTGTTTTAATGTATTATCCTTCTCTTTCTTGCTGTGGTCTTTCTGCTGCCCTGCGGTAGAGTGGGACATATGGTTTCTTGTGAACAATGTGGGAATGCTTGTTTTTGGTTATTTAGGTATTCATGAAAAACTTTACAAGGAGCCTAAATCCTAAAATTCCTCTTGGAATTGTGACATGCAACAAATTTGAGATTAAATTTAACTAGGACAGCACATAAAGGTGATGTACCTCACTGGGCATAAAGGTGTCTTAATAGGTTGCTGCTATAGGGCTTGTCAGAGGAACTATCCTGTCCCTTCCTCTTTAAGTGGTTGGGAGCTAGATTAATTTGTCTTTGTGTGGTTTAAGGATGGCTCCTGTATAGGCAAACCCTTGTTCTGAAATTTGTGTTCAGTACTGCTGGACTTGAGCTTCTGTGGAATGGGCTGAATTAAATCCTGGATATATTTGGATTCTGACATGATCTGTGTTATTAAGTAGGATATGGCTGTCTGATTGTAACAGTAGATATTCCAGCTCCTTTTCCAAGTCTAATACTAGAACTTAGTAGGATTAAGTTGTCTGTTGAGACTTATGCTGTATAAAATACTGCAAAATCCAGAATACAAATCTCTGAGCATTTTGGGGACCATAATTTAGTTTGTATCATAGCAAGGCAGCCTGTGGCCTGGCTTAAATCCTTCTTAGATCAAGAGTTTAAAAGTTATAGAGGTGCACCTACAAGAATTTTTCTTAACATATTACATGAATATCACAGTGAAAGTAAACTATTTTGCAAGCCTGAGCAGTTTAAGGCTTTTACCTGTCTTGGTTAGGTCTGAAAATAGCCTTTGCATGCTCAACAATGTTGCTTTTTTCAGTGGTTTCCTGCAGAAACGAGGGTAATGATGTCAATCTAATGACTCCTGACCCCATTAGACAATTGTGATCAAATTTCATAGCAAGTTGCTGTCAAAACTAAGTAAGCTACTGCCAAAATGAAATAGAAGTGTGTTGGCAAAAACTCTTAAGTTTTTACTAGGCTCATGGAAATAAATACCTGGAGAGAAGAAATCCATGAAGTGGATTGAGAAGGGAGCTGCTGGTAAGGACTCATCTGTTTCTAGTCATTGGAGGACCTGCTGCAGGGCCAGACCTTAGAAGCTGTGCTAGTCAGAAGAAAAGTTTCAGGCGGCAGGATTTTTAAACACAGGATCCATGAGTTCTTGACTTCTGTTTTCCTGCATGCTCAGGGTAGCCTGCCCCACTGCTTCCTCCCTGTCTTATCCTGGTGCGACTTTATTGCTGTACCTCTAGCTGAGCATCGAATCTTCTTTGTTCCCACTCAGTTACATGTGCTACCGGTTGCTGGGCAGTGCTTTGCCATTGCTGTCTCTGGATCAGCTGCAGATGGTTCTGAAAGGGAAGGTGATGCAGCACTATGGAGAACACGTTGTTACGACCCAGGTAAGTCTTCTGAAAGTACTTGGGCTCAGGGACAAAGCCCCTTGTCCTGAGCAGAAGTCCTTTCTGCTTCCCTTTCACATTGTCTTGTGTAAAAAAAGTTTGTGTAGTTTTAGGCCTTGGACTCAGTAAAAGCAAGGTTATTGTGTGGCAACTGGTCGCAATGGGCTGAGTATAGACTGTTTGTCATTGCCTACTTATGTATTTTTCATTCAGGCTTATTTTAAGGTCTTTGAAATGGTTAAGTACTGACTCACTTGCTTTCACTGATGGTGCTGAGAAAGCTCTGACATTGGGGGAAGCAGGGAAAAGGCAGCCCTCAGCATATTGACAGTATCATCTGGCATTCTGTAACAGTGGGAGGTGTCCCTGCCCATAGCAGGGGTTTGGAACTAGATGATCTTAAGGTCCTTTCCAATCCTAACTATTCTATGATTCTATAATTCTGTTTTGCATGTCTGGAAGCTCCTTTTTGTCTGTCATTGTGCTGGGTGTTGCATGAACATTTGAAGGCAAAGACAGAAAGGGACAACTTATGCTTTTGCTTATGTTAGTGTTTGTTTGAATAAGCACATCTGAGGTTTAAGCACAAATTTTATACAGGAATTGGATTTTGGAACTGCTCTTCCTGCTTCCTTCCCAGCAAACCAGCAAACAACACAGCCCTGCAATAAAAGGAGGAGGAAAAAAAAATGGGAACACTGATAAAAATAGGCTTAGGCTTGGCTTGTAGCAACATAATCCAGAGCCTCCTCAATATGGACCCCAAATGTGCTGCCCTTTCTTGGGAGGAATAGGACTTCACAGTGTTTCTGTTCTGGTATCAAAACAGCAATAGATGTGTGGGTTTGCTTTGAAAATAATACTTACCATGGTGCTTACCTGTATGGACCAACTTTCTTCAGTGTTTATCCACTGACTTAGTTTGTTTCTTGCTTATCCTGTTCATTGCACAGGTGAATTGGGCTGTATTCTTCCATGTGCCTCAAAATCTGTTAATTTAATTCGTTCATTTAATTCCTTTATAAAATCCAATGAAGACACAATTGGCTAAATCTAATATGGTTGATGCTGAGGAAGTAGAAAATACCTCAGTTTCAACTTATTGGTAGTGTTTTTGTGAGTTTGTTTTTTTCCTTGACATGAGTGGTCGGTTTTGGAAAGCAAATACTCTTGTACTTTCTTACCTGGTTATTGTTGGAGGTGGAAGTGGACAAAGCTTGAGTGTGGTATTTACTGACAATTTCCTTCCTGAACCCACTTTTCTTCAACAAGAGAGTAAATGTACTTGATTTGCTTTTTGATGAAACCACTGGTGTTATTACTGTTTACAGCACTCTCTCCTGGAGCTCTTCTCCCGGTTTTCATACTGATGCACAAGTATTGAACTCTACAGCAGTAGAAGCAGGAGCTTGCTAAGTTGTGTTTTGTTTGTAATTTCCTGGATGGGTGTTTATGTTATAGTTGGATGGATTTGTAGTTGATTAGGACTTCATAGCCCTTTTATTTAAAAGAACAGTGTTCCTTAGACCTCCATTACAGTTACTGGTCCCGCCAGGTTCACTGTATTGGTTGTGACGTTGAGCCAAACAAGTTTCAACAAACCTACAGTTGTCCTCTTTGGGGTTTCTCCAGTTGTTATGCTTTGTGGTTTTTATTTCCAGGATGAATAAGTGGGATTGAGCACTATGGGCTATGAAGGAAATGGGATGTATGGTGAGATGGGACATGTCTTGGTGGTCTGCATGCTGCTGGGAAGTATTCCCAGCTGTATGCCTTGCAGACCAGTGCCAGGACTGAAGATAGGACAGCATAAAATAGCAACACTCAGGATGCGGTGTTTAGGTTAAACATGTCAACTCCTCCTTCTAGAATGCCTCAATATTTCTGAGACACCAGGGAGAGAAGGAGGGATTTGTTCTACCCACTGTAGGTCAGCATGCTCCAGAACTGCAAGATGAGACTGGAATTGATGTGAGAGTTTCCAAATGAAGATGAAAACTGAGGCAGGCGATATGAGCCCTAGGCTTTGACCCAGCATAAGAGCTGATGACCCTTGGAAACTTAGCTGCACTTGCCAACATGTGGTCCAGCCACTAAAGCCTGACTGTTTGGAAAGGTGCAAGTTACAGGGTTAAAATAGGTATGTTATAGGATTCTGTGGTTGCTTCTATGTGAGGAAGACGACAAGGGGAAAATGATGACCTGTTGCGTGTCTTACGGCAAATGTTCAGGTGCATGAATTTAATTTACTTACTGTAGCCAAGTCTGTGAAGTGATTTGTACTTACCAAGACACTCAGACTCAGTGTGAGGCTCCTAACCTGCTTATTTAATTGTGTTTTTCAGCTTCCAGACAGATTTAAGTTTGCTCCAGAGATGGAAGGATATGTAGAGGAATTCCTGAGCAGCTGTGATGACTCAGAGAGGCAGCTGGCAGTGATGATTGGTTTCTCTACTCTCACCAATAGAGGCAATCCAGTATTCTCCAGCTCATCCAGAGTAGTGAGACACCTGCAGCCAGTGGTATTGCAGAAATATGTTGACTGGCTCAAAGACATGTTCCTCAGACCAGACCTTGACTGTTGCTTAGACTTCTCCAGTAACCGGCAAAAACAGAACAAGGAAAATGCAGACACGTGAGTATAAGGATGATGCACCTTCTTCTTTCTGTTTTGTTGTTAGAGTAGCTACCTGTGTGAAGACTGCCTTGGACAGCTAATGTTGCTTGCTGAATATCCACAACTTGATGCTGTGGGTGCTGGGTTACTTGAGGGGCTTTTTCCAGAGAAGGTGTAAGTTGTTAAAATGTTTATGTGTGATTTGTGCTGCTATAATTCTTCTCCTGACTCCTGCACATGTTGAAGTGCTTTTTGTTAAACTGCAGTACCTCAGCTGGGTAAATAGATTTCTTGGCACAATAAAAAGCAAACTTGGGAAGATGATATCTTATTTTGTGCCTTTTGCATTTGCACTATGTAACTGTCCTCTTCACTGTAAAGCCTCTCTCTGAAAGTCAGCTCTTGCTGCAGTGGACTGGGGTTTGTGTTTACTTTGGGACAGTGTTCAAACTACTGACTGTATCCACTTCCTTCTTAAAAGAGCACAACATAAGATTGCTCGATTAAGAAAATGGATCATCCACCGACTTGCTAACATCATTGAAAGTACAGTGAAAAAAGAAGAGAGCCTTGTGATGGACATTTCCAGGTGAGAGTAATTTAAAGACTTAATGCCACAGCTGCTTCGAATATGTCTTCTTAGCTCTACAGCAATATTCCAGGTGAGCTACTCCCATGGCATTATGCAAATTTAGTGCTGGAAATACTCTGTAACATAAATCATTTAGGAGACTAAGTTGTGTTTTCAAAATAGCTTCTGTGAGCTTGGCCAAATTATTATCATAAATAGTTCAGGCATTTAAAATCACAGTCCTGTTTGTTTTGAGTAATTTTTGATTGCTGTCTACCTAGAGTGCTTGAAGAGATCACTTGTAACTTTGCATCAGATCTTGATAAGTATTTATCTGTAAGTTTAAAAGCCTTTGATCCTATGACCCAGAATTCTGAGTATTGTATTGTGTGGCCTCAAGTGCAGGTGCTTTTGTTAAGTCTTGAGGATTCTTCTCTTTTCTTTCCTTTGGGTGCCTTGAGAAAGGCGTCCTACTGTAAAGAGTGACTTTCTTCAGTGCTTGAGCATCCTTAAATAAAAATGTGACTGTGTGGTGCTCCTTGTTTTGCAGACATGGGTTGGTTTTACTTTGTTATGACTGAGCTGGCTTTTAATTCTGTTCTTATTTGTGTTCATTCTAGATTTTGCTTCTTCCATGCTTTCTTTGAGGCTAAGAAAAAGACTTCCCAAATAAATGAAGCGAATGTTCTTCCAGAGGAGCCCCTAGATGAACAGGCTCATTCAGTGGTAGAAAACTACTTCTTTGGGTAAGGAATTTGCTTGCATGCTTTGTGCTTGGAAATTTCTTTTTTTTTTTCCTGTGGATAAGATCAGCCTGCAAATAACAGGTGAGAGGTTTGGGATTGTGAGCTGGTATTGGATCATTTGTTTGATTCCAGGACTAGGGAATGGCTTTTTTTTCTACAGAGATCCTAGATGGATTTCCTAAAGATCCTTAATTTTTGTCTAATTAAAATGTAATTTTGCATAGCAAACCTGCTTGAGTATGTGTGTGATAATCAGGTAGGCGTAGAGCTGAGCTCACACTGCTTTTTCTTATTAATTACCATTAATACCTGTTGCGAGGTAGAAGTGGAAGGACCCAAGAAGGAGGTGGTGGGGTTGTGTGAATTGGGTTTCTGTCTGCTCTGAATGAAAGCTGCTCTCATGGCTCTGCAGTCCTCCCTGTACTAAGGGAGATAGAGTTGGTATAATAGATCCTTCTACGTCAGTGAAGGAAAAGCAGAGGACAGGGTTGGACACAGAATGAAACAATTGAGAATAATAGCATAATTTGGGACACCAAGGCTGTATGAACTGTATGTTACTGTGCTTGGATACATATGTGGGTTGAAGTTTAGACCCTATGAACCTGGGTTGCAATGAGTGACCAAAGCTCTGTCATGAGAGTGCTCTACTGGTGGGCATTATTTTGGAAAGTGTGAGGAGGCCATCTGATTCCAATGGCAGGAATGTGGTGACTTGTTTTCTTTCCAGGTTACTTCAGACTTTAAACACCATGACTGTTTTGGGGAATACAGAAAAGGCTGCAGCCTTGAGGGAGAAACACATCCATGGTGTGACTGCAGATGGGAAGCTCTGGATCTTTCTCCTTGTTGAGTATGCCAGCAAGCTGCTCTCCAGTGAACATATCAAAGCCGTGAAGCCTTTTACCAAGGAACAGAAGGATGCCTGGGAGAGGTGAGAGGCTTGGAAAGCTGGGTTCTGGGTTGATTGGATGAGGAAGCTGGAAAAGCCCCAGTCTTAGTCTCTTTTTGGGCCATTGTATTCTCTCCTTCTGTTGTTCTGGCTGCTGTAATAGAGCCATTTCACAGGCAGTGGCAGTTCTCTTTTCTCTCTTTGAGTATCCTGCATGTGACTGGGTTTCAGGATGCCTTTCTGTTGCATATCACCCTGCTTCTTTCTTCCTGTCCCTTCTGTGTGTTTAACTATCTGCAGGTGGCCATGTCCTATTTCTGCTCGTAGTCCCTCTCCCAAACATGATTGTAACTCTGCTTATCTTCTGATAATACCTCTACGAAGTTCTCAGTGACTCTTTTCTGGTGCTCTTTTCTGAGTTTGATTTTCCATAAAGGAAAATAAAAGATATGTGTTTTGGCAGTCGTATTAAGAATCTAACCTGGGCCCAGCTGCAGGGTGTTTTCTAAGCATCATCACATAATGAGATTGTGTTAATGGGTTAAGACTTGGTACTGTATGTGTGTCCAATTTCAATAAATCAAATCTTAAGTACTGAAAATGGTACTATAGGTTTGGTCATGTTTTTAGTCTGATAATAAGAGAAGATTTGCTGTTGTAATTGTGAGACTCAGAGGGATTTCTTTCTTCAGAACACTTCAGTCTGTGAAGAAGCTGCAGAAGCAAAATAAATCAGATAGTGCCAAAGTCGTTGCCTTCCAGCAACTTCTGCTTTTAATGGCTATTCATCTTTTCAAGGTAAGATCTCTGGAGCATATTTGAGTGGTGTAAAATGTGCTGATAACTGCGCTTTCTGAACACCGAACTGGAGAGTTTCTTTGTGATCAGAGATGCAATCTTGCACAGCCTCTGCCTTCTGCAAATGAGCAACTGGCAGCTAATAAACTGGGATTCTTACACTGAGTGTAGACATAAACTTACAGGTGAAAAGCTTGACCTGAGCATTGTTTTTCCCTTTGATTTGCTGCTCAGTGGAGCAAGTTTTACTTGGTTTCATATTTTGTTCTTCAAAGGGTTTGTAGTAGCAGATTTTAATATCTGTACCTATTTAGAGAGGTCCTTAGATTTGGTATATATTCTTTCTGTTGCTGTTGGTAGTGGGTGATTCAGAAGAGGGTGTTTACTCTCTGCTTGTGATCAAACAGAATCAGTCTGAAACAATGGATGTTCTGAGCGACCTTCTGAACTGCACAGAGAGGGCATTCAGCAAAGAACCCAAGAAGAAAAAGACTGGTGAGTCCTTCCTACAGAAAGAGATGGAGCGCGATTGTTAACACTGTCAAAAGACAGGAGATGGCAGTTCTGCATTAGTGATGCACTCTTGACTGCCTCAGTTCTGGCTTGATCCATTTATCCCCAGAAGAATCCTCTCTCCTTCATTCTCTTTCCTTGTCTTTCTAAATCTCTTCTCTTGCTTCAGCTCTCTGCCTTCATCCTCAGTGGGTTGTATTCCTGTGTGTCTCATAAAGGACAGATGAGCTTCAGAGCAGGCCATTGTTCAGATGAACAGTGTCCAACGGAGTTTGCTCTTTTTGAGTCCTTGTTCTGTACTGGCCAAGAGCTTGACTGAAGTTATGGTACTTCCCAGAGCACAGCTGTGGGCTCTCCTAACAGCTGGCAGGCCTGAAACTTGGTTCTTTCAGAACTCAAATTATGGGCAAACTAAATGTGTTCTGTGTGTAGATATGGCCTCTTTGTTAACTTAGTCCTTGCTTAGGGCCTGTGGAGTTAGGCTGGGACTTGACTAGGAAGTAACCTGGCTTGGTCCTTTTGACTCCCTCTTTAACTGTGGTATTGTTCTCCTTAAATCTTCATGTAAATTTGAGGTTACTCTGAAGAGAAAAGCTGTAATGCTGTGGTGGTTTGGCTGTATATACGTCAGGATCCCCAAACTTTTGCATTAAGGGACCAGTTTCAAATGTCAGCACTTTTCACAGGCTGCTGTGACTCCAGGTTTCATTGGCAACTACAAAATGTATACTTTTCCTGACTAGCTGCTGGTCACTTTAATGTGGTTGTGTGATTAGCAGAAGTGCTCATCTAAGTAATGATTTAATGGATTCATACCTGGTAAGGCTTTGCAGTGGCCTAAAGACAATTTTGGGCATGTTTCTCCCTACAGTTAGTGGCCTTACAATGCAGCTACAACCTTTAGCTTTATACCTGGTTATTTCTGGTCTGTGCTGCTGAATGGCTGCTTCGGACAGTAAGCTAAAAGGTCTTTTTTTCATGGGTGAATTTCTCTGTAGTCTCTTACTGATGTGCCAGTGCAGTGGTTTTACCCCTTCCTGACATTGTTTGTTTGTTCCTGTGCAGACAACACAGAGCCAGGATGGGTTGAGGTCATGGTAGAAATCCTTCTCTCCCTCCTTGCCCAGCCAAGCCTACTCATACGTCGGATTTCCAAGAGTGTGTTTGTACGGATATGCCCTAATCTGACCAAGAGGGGCTTGCAGCTGATCCTGGATGTAAGTGAGGCACTAGCAGGGCATTGTACTGTTTGGCTGTCTTGTCCCTAACAGATATACAAGCATGTCTCTAATTTGGGATTAAGTAAAAGCCTTCTTGATTTAAAAGATGTTTAACAGTGTGCTGCTAAGTTTTAAATGTAGCTTACAGAGAGTTGTTTTTTTGGTTTTGTTTTTAATGGAGCCTTGGATCTGCTAACTGTAAGTTGTATTCTTTGGTAGTTTGAGACTGAAGAAATGTGTGGGTCATTTTATGCAGCTAGTAGTTTTTATGTGTGAGTATAAATGGCAGCAACTTCTTTCTTCTGGAAAGACTAAGCATAGTAATGCTAAAAATAAGTGACACTGAAAATCTGAATGGGTCATACCATTGAATAAAGTGCTGTGTTCTGAGAGAGTAACACGTGGGTTGCAAAGATGTGCTGTCAGGTACTTTATGTGATGAGCCTGATACTTCATTTGTGACAATCCAAATGTGTGTCACCAACCTCTTCAGTTCTCTTCTCCTTTTTTGTTACTTATAGAAGGAACTTAGCAAACATGATATTGTAAGTCAGAAAATTGAATGCCCTTACTTACTATTTCATTATTCAACTGGCTGGCTTACTGTCTGTTGTACTCAAGAAATGTGTCCTTACAGAACACTGGAAAACCCTCATCTCCCTCTTTTTGCAGGTTCTTGACCCGTACCAAGAGCAAAATGAAGAAAGCGCTGTTGTTGTGATGGAAGAATCAGACAGAAAGATCAAATCTGCACAGGACACGGTAATTGTTGTGCCACTGCCAGTGACAAAAACTCTTCAGACCGTCACTGTTTAATCTTTGTCCTGATGTGTGATAATAGGCTGGATTATGTTCAGGTTTGATACAATGAAGTTCTTACCTGTGAGGATGGTGAGGCCTTGGCACAGGTTGCCCAGAGAAGTGTTAAATGTTCATCCGTGGCAGCGTTCAAGGCCAGGTTGGACAGAACCTTGGGTGGCATGGTTTAGTGGAAGGTGTTCCTGCCATAAGAGGAGATTGGAACTGAATGATCTTAAGGTCCTTTCAAGCACAAACCATTCTGTGACTTGATGGCTGCAGTCTGAAATTAGCACAGGCCTCTCCTTTTTGCAGACACAGACTGAATCATTGCTGTGATGTGCAGCCGTCTGAATTCAAGCTGTCAGATTTTCAGCACTGCAGAGATTCAAGTCCCAAAGCATTACAAGTGTTAGCAGAAAGGAAAGTCAGATGGGGGCTGTAACTTCAAATGTTCCTTGGAAGCTTCTTTTTGTTACTTAATTAATATGATAGAGAGCTCTGTAGTATGTTCTGCTTTTAGCTCTTGTGAAGTCCTGGCATCTTATTAAGCAGAGTATCTTCCCTTGACTCTGAGAGCTGCAAGGCAGTGGGGTAAGGGGAGGCTTGAGTTTGTATTTCTGAACAGTGCAGTGACACACCTGAGAATCGAGTAGGGCTAGAAGAATGGTGGGCTCAGGAGATGAACTTTTCTTCTTCAGGATGAGGAAGAAAACAAGGACTCATCAGATGAAAGCGTCTCTGAGAGTGACAGTGGAGATGAGGAAAAGAATGAAGAAGTCAATGACGATTTTCGCAGTGAGCTGATGAATGTTCTCCAAGCAGGGAATGCATTGGTATGTTTTCACTGCCTGACTTGATACAGATACCAGGAGGTTTTGGGGTGGTGAAGATGATCTAATAATACCCACATCCTATCTGAGCCCATGCAGTGGAAACCCTGGCAGTCATCTTTATATGGCATTTGAAGCAGGAAGTTAGGATCTTCAGAGCAAGCTGTGGAAATAAGTTATTTGTTCTTTCATTTATTGTTAGTGAGTCTTGAGTGCTTCAACTGGTCCAGTCTAGCCTGATACAGCTTGTACTCCTGCCTGTAATAAATGAGACTGATGTGGACTAAAGCACTTGAGATGCTCTTACATGCTATCTGTATTACTTGGCCTATGTGGAGGCCAGATCCCAGTAGGCCATTCTGGAGACTTCCTGTAGCAGTGCTGGAGTGTGCCTTAATGATTCATACAAAGAATCATTGCTGTTACTACAGATATAGTAACATTAACCTCTTTACTGAAGGAGCAAGGGCACAGAGGAGGCAGAGTCAAAACCTCAGCCTCTTCCCTCTCCTGATCCTCTAGCTCTGTTAGTACTGTGCAGCCAGGATTACCTGATGGGGAAATATGAGCTAGATTACTCATGGGTCTGCACATGTGTTTTCTCTCCCCATGTTGTCATTCTGGGCCTAGGGTAGCTGCCTCTCTACTGCAGTCTGGTCTTGTCTGTGGTTCCCTCCCTACTGTCTTTTGGAAGTAGTTGAGATGTCGTTTTTTTTTATTCTAAAACAAAAAGGCAGCAGATGAGAGTGATGAAGAGCTGGATGATGAGGCTATGATGGCTCTTGACAAGAACATCTCAACCCTTTTTGCGGAGCAGCAGAAACGGGTCCAGGCAAAGAAGGATGAGAAAGACAGGATTCGGAAAGAGAAGATCCTACGGAGGGATTACAAGATTAAGGTGGGAGATATGTGTTTGATGTGAAGACTTTTGGCGTACTAGGGCATTAGTTGAAGTCTATTGCATACCATGAGCTACTGGTAAAGCTACTGGTAAAGTCTATTGCATACCATGAGCTACTGAAAAGCTTGGACATGCATGTGTGTGATAAACTTCTGGAGGTTGGGGCTGGATTGTTCTGGCTTTGTACAGCATGTGGCACAACAATACTGCAGTCAGTGACTGGGGCCTCACAGGCCTACTTGAAAAAACAAACAACAGGACTGTGCTTTTGGGAAGTGAACTGTGGTTTCCATTTGCTGATGTGAAATGCTTCAGTTTATTAGATCATTTCCTATGTCTACCCAAAGGTAGGTGCCTATCAGTTGATGTGCCGTAGTGTGATGTGCATAAAATCCCTCTGGTAGTTTTGCAACATAAGGTTTTTTTTTTTTTTTTTGGCTTGTTGTGCTAATAAAATCAGGAGGGTTATGGTTAACACCTCTGATTGTTTGTGGCTGTAATACTGATTTCAGGCCACCTGGTGTCAGCATGGACTGTCGGGATATTTGGGCATCCAGGGACTGTTCCAGCCACTCAGTATAGGAATGTGATGTCAGATGGGCTAAGATGAAGGCTGAACAGGGTGGAGAGCCACTGGCTTTGCTACATTTTCATTTGTTGCTTTGCTATAAGAGGCTGATTTTATGCTAATGCCCTGTTTGATGCTCAAGTGGGGCCTGCAGGGGTGAGAGATATCAGTCAGTGGTGCTAATAGAGATATGTGATGAGTTACAGTGGCTGCAGGTCTGGCCAGGTGGCAGTGATTTGCATAACTGCTGTTTCTAAATGGTGTCACTGTACAAAATAAGACTGAAGTCAACAAACTGCTTTTAATCTTTCATATTTTTAATTTTAAGTTTCTCATGCCCTAACAGTATAAATGATCACAGTTGCAAATAGTTTTCTTCAGTTTCTCCAGTCTGAAGGAACTGCTCTGGGTAGATCTATCATGTTTCCTAGTCTGCATTAGTTCTTATGTCAGTAATTGCGTGTTTGCAGGTGCTGGATCTGATTGAAGCATTCCTGACTAAGCAGTCAGAGAATCCCTTGGTGTTTGACATCATTGAGCCCCTGCTTCGTGTGATTGAACAGTGCATGAGCACAGACTCTGACAATCAGGAGGTTGACTTCCTCAAGAAAACAGCCAATATCTTCAGGTAAGTGTCCTCAGTCCTCCAGATAACAGGCAGTAGCTTTTGATAGATGGCAGTGGTGTTTGTTGTATCCCAGAAGTTGGTCTTCCTAAGACTGAAGACAGTTACTATACTTACAGATTGTGTAGCACCATACGTACACACAACGCTTAGTCATAACCTGCAGGAAAGAAAATAGGATTTTGGTTTTCTAGTCTAAGGGACTTCAAGTGTCAAACCTGTTTGCAGGTGGAAAGCTTAAGAGCAAACACTGATATTGCAGGCATGGGGCCATGCCACTGAATATCTCCGCAGGCCTCTGACCTCCAAGTCAGAACATGTAACGCCTCCCTAGGGTTACCGAGTTGCTGCTGTGACTGGAATAAAACTCCCAACAAGTTTCAGGCAGAGTGGAAGTTCTCTGTTCATGGCCAGAAGTGAGGCATGATACAAGATAGACGAAGATATAATGCCTGCTGTGGATCAGGATGTATCTTCTGTACACCACTCCCTGACATCTCCAGTGATGCTCTACAGCATTTTCAGTGCTCCTCTCTACCCTCTGTCGAGAAGCAGTTCTGCAGTAACTGGGTTTGAGGAAGCCAATCCCTTTTGTGAGCTCTGGAGAAGAGTTGACTCTGATGCCTAAATTAGTGCTGGAAGGCAAAGAGTGGTGAATCTCCTCACCCTTCTCTCCACAGCAGTGATTGTCCCTTTTGCTGCCCACAGCTAGTACTATTTGTGTTAAAGTATCACCCTGAAGCCAGTGATAAGGCTGCATAGCCATCTGTTCCCCAGAGCTCCTTCTGTAGGTAATGGCTTTAGGTTTGTTTTTGATGCTCTTCAGGAACTCCCTGTGCCGAATGAGGCAGTACTGCAAGAGAGTAGATGACCTGCAAGAGGATTTGCATGCTTTCGTGGAGAGGCTTGTGAAGAAAGCCTGCAAGCACACTGACTCTTCAGTGGCTCTCTATTATTTCAGGTGAGTGTCTACTCAGTGCTGTGGGCTGGCTGTAAGCAGGCATAATGTTGCCTGTTAAAGCAGTTCAGAGAAGCAAGAGACTTCAAGTCTAGGCACCAGCATCTGTGTCTTACATAAGGACTAGCCAGTCATCCTGGCAGTCTGAAGCATTTTCAAACAGATGCCCATTGTTTTGGTGACCATCTTGTGTGGGCTCTGTGATACGGAAATGGTCTGGTACAGCTTTGCTAACAGTAATGGGAAGTGCTTCCTTGAGGCTTCATCGGGGAGCAATGGATTGTGTGTGTGTTTATGAAAGTAATTTAGAGTTGATCTGCAGTGATAGTTCTGTAAATACAGTGCTTTACTGTCTCAGTGATAGCACAATGAGAAGAAGAATCAGTATGATTCTTGGACCTAGCAGTACTCATTCCTTTGCTGCAGAGTACAGGTGAACCAGGGTAAGCCATGTGTGTATTTATTAGGAAACATGAGTTTTGCTGTTTTCTAGTGTAAATGGGGGTGCCATTTACTGGCAGGCTCTCTTGTGACTAGCAGGCAGTTTCAGGAGTACTTTCATACTCCATATGGGATTTCTCAGCACAGCTGAATATGCAGTGAGTACCATGTTGCATGGCCAATGTAATTGTGTTGGGCAGTGTTGGCTCTGCAGCACTCTGGGCTTGTGGCTGTGCAGGAACCATGGTACTTCCTGGTATTGCAGTGCTGACTGTGTGTGCTGCACAGCTCCTTGACAGCTTCCTGGCAGTGGGAGTCCTGAGTGGACCTGTGCCTTTTTCTCAAAAGCAGCAGGCTGTTTGCATACTCTCTCAGTAGATATATCAGAGTTCTCCAGGCACACAGCAGTCTGGGCTGGGAAGGCTGCACTGCAGCACTGGCTGAGCTGTGCAGGCTTAGGAATGCAGAAATCCTCAAGCACTACTAGTCAAAAACATGAGTTTGAAGAGCCCAGGCTGATAGTGCTGATGTCTGACTGTGGTGACAGATAATGAAATGATGCAGGCTCCTAAGATTTGTTTGTCTTTAGGTCTGGCAAGATTGGGTTAGATTGAGAGATAACCCTCATAAGTACAGGATGAACTGCATGCATCATAGAATAGTTAGGATTGGAAAGGACCTTAAGATCATCTTCCAGCCCCTCTGCAATGGGCTTCTGCCCTCAGGTGGCTTTGCACAGTGGCACTGTGGTAACTGCTGTGTTCTTCTCTTTTCTTTTTTAGTGCCTCATTATACCTGCTTAAAGTGTTGAAAGGAAACACTTCTGATAAGTCATCAACTCCTACCCCTCTGCCGGAGAAACAGACCAGCACTATCCCACAGACTTCTCAGGTCAGACTGCAGCTGCTCTTGGGGCAGTGGGGTTTACCAGTAAGGTTGCATTGTCCCATTTCACTGAGTAGACTTTGCTTGCTCAATCTCCTGTTCAGTGGCCTGCAGATGGCTGTCTACATGGTTTGTTTTTCATGAAGCTGTTAAATTCCCCATTCCCTTCTGGCCCATCCCCTCCTGTCTTTGCAGTGCCTGCTTGCCACAGCCACCAGGGGTTGCTGGTGTACAGTGGTTAACTGGAGAAGCCTAGTGTGTATTTAAGATGCTCTCCTGGCTGATTTGCTATTTTCATATTAATCTCTTGGCACTCACTCTGAGTTATTTTCCGTGAGGGTGCTGAGGAGCAGGGAGGCACAGGACAGTGGTGGATGAGAGTGAGGTTTGGGCTGAGTTATCTCAGGGTGAAGAAAGTGTGGAGGAGTCCTCATTTCAATGATGACTGTAGGGAGACTTTTCATCTGGGTGTGCTATAGGTGTCTATTACTTGTGGAGCTTTACTCTTGTCCTCTTTCACCTACTGTGTCTGTTGAATTCTGTTGAATTGTGTCTGAATGTGGTGACCCTGTGTTGGGCAGCTTAGTCCAGTCACCTCCACTAGAAACTTAGCAAGTAATGTTTCACCAGCCAGCTTTATACTTGGCTCTGAGCCTCTCAAATTGTGTTCAGGAATTAGTGCCTTAATCCTGTTGACATTTTATGGGGGATGAAAATAAACAGGGCCACCTCATGTCAAGGGAGGACCTGGAAATTACAAGCACAAAGCTATTATTAGCAGCTGAAAAGACAGCCAGTGTTTCTGAGGCTTAGTGAGAGACTGAGTGTTAATCCAAGTGACTTTTATTCTGTGCTGGGCCTTTCTGGAAAGAAAAGCAAAGTGGGAGATCTGTGGGGATTATAAACATATTTGATGTTGAGGCGAGAGTGAGACATGCTTCACAGCATCCTTGTGCAGCTTCCAGGAAAGGCTGTTGCTCCTGTGGGGATAGAGCTGTGGTCTTGACCAGCCAAGGGCACAGCCAGCAGCTGAAGTGAGTTGCTGGTTTGGGGGAAGTGACATGGTTCAGTTTGTGTGATGCTGCTGGTGCTAACTTGTTGTTGAGGCCAGGAAGGTTTTGCAGTGGAGAACCAGAGACAAAGGTGTTGTGTGTTTCCAGTGAGTAGTCCATAGCCTTGTGAGCATAATCTGAAGCTTTCCAGCAGCAGGAAAGTGGAACTAGAGCAGACCCTATGATACAGTAGCTAAATCTGTGGAAAAGCATGTTACTACAAAAGTTTTTTACAGTAAACATCTGCATGGGAGGAGGAATCATTTTTCTTCCCATGGAGATGTGTGTGTCCAATAAGTGCAAAGTACAGACGCTTGGCTGGGAAACTGGGGACAAATATTTCAAGATCCATTTCCCTATTCCACTCTAGCCTGTGTTCAGCTAGACCTGGGAATTTGACTTGAGAACGGGATACAACACTTAACATGGCTTTAACTTGCTATGGAGCCATGGAAAATTGCTTGGGCAGAGGTTAGCAAAAGGTCCAGCTGTGGCCTCCCAAAATGCAGTGCTTCCCTGGCAAGAGAACAGTCAGGAATGTTGGGATTCGATGCTCCATGCTTCCCTCTCTATTCATCCCTGTGGTGTTAGTTTACATCCACAGTGTCTGTGCAGGTCTTGGCTGGTTTTTGCATGTCTGGTTCCTCGTTCCCCACAAGAGGGGGATACTGGAGCATCTACAGAGTTCTGGGCTAGCTGGATCCCTCATCAGAGCTAGGGCTTGTCTGCTGGGTACCCGCAACATCTGGCCGCAGCTGCTAAGTATATGTAGATCTAGGTACCTACATATGCTAGTATCTGAAGGTTTTGATAACGCTATAGCTGGCAACACCATGTGTACTGCACAGCTGCTGTGGGATGGGTTTTGAGTGCTCTGTGAACCTCATGTGTTAGACTTGCCCACCACAAACTTAGAAGTACAGCCCCCACACTATATGCAGTGTTTGTAGCCTTACTAGAAAGCTCTGCTGCCTTTCACTAATGTGGTCGTATGGTCATCAATACTTGGGTGAATGTGTCTGAGGCCCATTTTGCTGTTTATTCCTGGTTCTAAATGTGGTATCCTATAGGTCTGTATAATGTAAACTACCTGAAAATATGTGGTTGTTGGAAAAACCTGTGTGCACTGGTAGAAATGAGTTTTTTCACTGCTAGTGATTCATCCTTGGGTTTCACTGGAAATGTTTCTTGTTCTGCTTTTTCCCTATAGCTTTTGAGCACGGGTTGTTTGGATATGGAGAGAGTGACTGCGGTTTATCAGCAAGCACTAACACAGTTCCTGACTAAACGGAACAGTGCCCTTACAAGCTCCATGTTCCATGATCTCTTCAGACGCTTCCCGGTGAGTGTTGCTGACTGTGTGGTATGTTCTGCTGGCTCCCAAGTCCAGTTGTAACTCATGAGGAAGTAGGGAGAGAAACTTGTGTGCTTTATTTGTGGGCTTTTAAAACTGCTGTAAGGTTTCCTAGATCTTCTCCTCCTCAGACTGTTAATACTATATGTTTTGATAGCAGCACTGCAGAAGGCCAGGATCTCATGTATGGTTTTAGCTGGGATACTGCGTGGAGAATGCAGATGAACAGAAGTCTGCTCTTTAAATATAGCTTAAGAAGCTTTGATTTATTTTACCAGTATTCAAGACAGTGGAGTGAGGAAGGTTTGCATGAGGCTGGGCACGCTATTGCCAGTACAAGCCAGGATGCTCTTGACCTTCTTGACCATAAGCTGGCTGATGACCACCCTCCCCAGGTCCTTTACTGCCAGGCAGCTTTCCAGCCTCTCTTCTCCAAGTCTTTGGTAGTCCATGGGGTTGTTGTGATAAACACTTGGTGTCATCTGAAGCCTTATGGAGAGTGCACTCGATCCCCTTGTCCACATCATTGCATCTCTTTTATAAAACAAAGGTAACCATATATGCAAATTCTGGCCAGTTTAAAGCTAGGGTTTGCCCACTTGCTGGAACATTCTGTTCTTTTAGTAGGCTTTCCCCCCCCCTCCCCAAAGAAACCATTTCAAGCAGTGTGATTGGAGTATGCACAAGATATTGGTGAGCCATGCAGCAAACTGCTGTCCCTGCCTTGTCAGAGCCAGACCTGCCAGTGTTGCTAGATGGTATTCATGATATTCCAGTAAGGTATTTACGGTCCAGATACTTTCTCATTTGTGCCCCTGATTTTGGGAGTATCTTGCCTGTAAATGTAGAAATAAGTGGATTAGGCCAGAACAGAGGTTCATCAAGCTTTGCTGACAATTATTCCTCCTCTAAAAAAGTTGGTTTGATCAAGACATGTAGCAGGGCACAACTTTAAAGTAACATGAAGGTCTGCAGGGAGGCCTTCCTCCTGGCAGTTGTTGCTGGCCCTGTCAGCAGGTGGGTTCAGATCTTTTCCCAGGCTCTGATGTTCTCTAGTCTAACTCAGTATATTCTCCTTTGCCCTTGGGACTGTTCCTCTGTGCAAAGTGAGCTGCCTGCGTAAAGGAAAATGCAGTCTTAAATCCAGAATCAGGCAGAACACAGGAGAGGAAATCTTTGCCTGATACTTCTAAGTGAAGAGTTTTGCTGCCGATTTTGTTGTGTTCAATTGTTCACTCAGGGCTGGTGAGAGCAAAGCTGTTAATTTTCAAATAAGCTGTTGCTGATCTCTGAGCAGTTCTGTTTCTTGTGGCATTTAATTCTTACTCAAGAAGCTGTGTAAAATAGACTGTTTTGCTTGAGCACCAAACCTGTCTGCCAGCAAACCACTAATAAGAGATTGGATCTTTCGTTACAGATCATGTGTAAGCCATTAGTAGATACTCTTGTCAAGTCTATCACAGCGGGAGCCAGGCAACATCAGCAGGTAAGAAGGAACGCAAACAAACAAAGCTGTATTAAACAGTCAGTTGGAGAAGTCAATCACAGCAGCTCAGGTGATGCTTAATATGCTTAATGCTGCCTTTAGGGCTGCCCAATTTTGAGAAGTGGGCTTCCTAGGGGGAGAGCTTTTGCAGATGCTGTCTTGCTGTTTCAGGTGTGTTGCTGAAGTTGTGGAAGTACATTATAGATGTTCAGTCACGGGGGTTCTTTAGTAGCATCTCCTTTAAAACCTGCCTGCAGCTTTCAGGGTTGAGGCCTGATTGATAGGGGGTTGCCTTCAGTTACTTATTCCTTGATTACTTTCTTACTGGGAGGATGTTCCCATGTATTAATGCAGCATGTCATGCTTCTTGCCTCCTAATGCTAACTCAGGGTTAGCTTCTGGAATCTGTTCTGCTCCTTGCAAGCTGTCCTGCACTTTGTAGGGCATGTGCTTCTGTGTCTAGTTTGAAACCACCTGTACTATAGATCTGATTTGTGATGGTTGAGTGCATGTGCCTGACTAACAGAATTAGTGGAGCCTTATCAATAAAACATTGCAGGGTGAGTGCACAGCTTGCTGTTGCATGAGAAGGGAATGAGGCCTGTCTGGGTTTTCACTGCAGTAGGGGTGCCTTCCATGCAGTTAATAACCAAAAGCCCTCTGGGCCGATAGCACTATGCTCAGACTTTCCCACCCCCCAGCTGTAACATGCATCTGTTCCCTGCAGAAATGCATCCTAGGTTGACCTTTCAGTTTCATAAATAGCTGGTTTATTGTTTCTGATCACTGGAGGGAATGTGAAGCGTTAGGCGTGTGTTTGCAGTAAGGCTGCTTTATACTGTCAGCGTAAATTGCATTTCAGGGTAGTTTACCCAACAGGAATGGCTCTGATTTAAAGGAAGGAGTGAATTAAGCTATTTTTAAGTTCAGTGGATAGGATGTGTTATAGAAATAACAAACAAATGAATTTTAAGGCACATACTTGAACCTATCCTCAAGAGACCAAAACAGCATCCCAAGCAGGCAGCTTCATTACGTGGCTGTCTTTGCTTCCCCACAGGGAATAGCATTGTCCTTCTTTCAGGGCTTCCACAGTTATCTCCTCAAGCCTTGTTTCCAGAGTGTGTTTAACTGTGGGTGAGAGGAGTAGGGGAGGATTTGCGGTGTACTGCGTGTGGGAGACTGGGTAGAGAACATAGATATACTGCTGTTTAAACAAAGGCAGCATGGGAGAATAAGCCATGTAAAGCCTGTGGAGTTTGGGTTTGCAGCTTTGTATGTTTTGCACACTGCTTTCTTCTCTGGAATTCTGTCTTTAGCTCATCAAATATCCAATTTTCTAGGTTTTCAATTAAATATTTCCACTGGTTTTCAATGCAGAAGTGTTTTGGTGGTATCTTACAGGGGAGGGACAAACTTGGTGGGTGTATGTGGCAAAGTGATGTTTCGTATAGAATAGGGGGATAACTTCTCTGGAGTCTTCTCTGCAGCTCCTGGCAGTCTCTGGGGGAGTGGGGTGAAGAGGCTGAGCCACCAAAAGGGCTGTGCTAATTCAGAACCCTGAAGACACCAAGGTCTGATACCTTCCCTTTGACCAGCCTGTATAGTTAAGAGGCAAGTGGGGTAGTTTCCCATTTTCAGCTCTGAATAGTGGCTTCTGATCATTAAACTAGCTTAATCCCAGTGACATGAGGTTTAATTCCCCTTCTAGCGCTCCTATTATTAATGCTGATTGTTCTGGCTGTGTCTCCTGTGTTGATATGAGCAGCTAATCCCACTGTGATTTTGACTTCTTGGCTCTGCCCATCCCTTTGGCAGGGAGTCCCCAGGGCCGTGCTCTGCTTGGGCAGGTGGAGGCTCGCAGCTCTGGCCACATGGCTTGTGTTGACCTGGTAATGAGCCCTGGGGCTCTGGCCCACCAAGGCTGGGGGCCACTATACCAGCTGGCCTGGGGGAGGCCCTTTCCATGGAGGCAGGAGAAGCAGATTCACCTTCAGGTTGGGCTTTTAGGCAGTTTTGTGCTAAAGGAAGAGTTGTTCATGAGGAGAATGTAAGAGGGGAGGATATTCCTTCCTTACCTTAATTACCTGGGTGTTTGTGAGAGTAGCTTGGAGGGACCTGTTCCAACTTTTGGCCAGCTGGTCCCTGCCATAGATGTCCAGCTGTTGCTGCTTTTGCTGGGGCCTCTAGTCTAAAGTCAGCCTTGATCTCCGAGTGATTGCCCTGGACTATCCTGTTGAGATGATTTGTTTCCCTGTGTGCTCTGTAAGCCACAGAGTGTAGAGCAAGACCTGGACCTGCCTGGGCTCTTGTCAGGAAGCAGCAAACCTGAACTGTATGTGAAATATTGTTCCTGTGCCTTGTGTTGTGAGCTGCTGCAGCTCTGCTGAACTTAATTTCTGGGGAGTTGTAACTGAGAGAGGATCCTCACGGAAATGCAGGAGCTGTTCAAATGCTGCTCATCTGGCACTGGTCTGGGGAGGAGCAGTCTGCCCTTTCCAACCCAAGCCTTTTGTCCTCACCCTAGGGACCTCACTGTCTGTCTGATGCCCAGGTGTCCATGCGGTTATGTCACAAAATGGACATGAGGATGGTTTGGCTGAAAACTTATCCTTCCCTTGCACACGTTCTTGTTTCTTCATCTTTCCCTCTTTTGCTATGCTAGAATAATGAATTTTGATCAATTCACTGGTCTTGTTCATGGCACAGGGACAGTCAGTTCAGGCGCAGGGGTGGCTGGGTGAAGGCTCAGATTTATTTCACCATATGGCAGTGCTCATTTAACATGAAATTATGGCTCCTGTGAAGTGAGTACAAGAACACTGGAAAGCGGTTTGTCAGTGTGGAGTGTTGGCTGTGGCCGATGACTTGGGCAGCTGGGTCTTGCAAATGCTGCAGCCTTTCTGTGCATCCTGTTTCAGTTACCTCTAACGCCCATCTGACCCTCAGCAGCAGTGTTGTGTCTGTAAAGGCAAAGGTGTTCATAGTCATGGGGTGGGTGTTACATGTCTTTCTTAGAGGTGCATTTCTTTGGCCGTTGTGATTGCTGTAGAGAGGGGTCTTCTGGAGATACCCAAAGGCAGGTGTAGCAGAGGGTGTCTCTTGATTCAGAGCTTAGTAGAAAAGAATGCAGCATTAGTACCAAACTTCAGGTAGTGTGGCAGACATCAAGTCAACCCTTTTCCTCTAACACTGTTCCTACATGCCTAAAGCAGCAGTAAGTTTGTTCACCTCCATATTGAAGTCATCTGTGAGATAAAATGAACAGCACGTTGGGGGGTGAGAGCTCTTAAGGCAGTTTTAAACCTGGCTTACGGGGGTTGGGTTGATAGCAGTAAGCTCAACCTGTATAACAAGTTTTAAACTGGAAAGGTGAATTTGCAATGGTCTTATTGAGACTGTACTTGAAACTGAAGCTTGTACATGAGGCCAAGTTCTGTTCCTGTGATGTTACTCCTAGAGTGTGAATGCCTGCAGGAAACAGTAATGCAGCAGTTTCCCTGGAAAAGGAAGAGCTGGAGAGCTTAATGTCATTTGTGAGAGAGGGAACAAAGGGCAAGGGATGCTTGACCAGGGAAGGGGGTTGTCATCCCACCCTGAATTCATTTAGTGCCTCTTTAAGCATACGTATCAGAAAGATGCAAGGTGACGATCTGTGTGATGGTGGATCTGCAAGATCACCTTGTTTCAGGCAGCTCATGCATCTGAGCTGGACTTCTGCCCTTTTGTGAGACCACACTGACTGCAGGACACATGTGAATCACCTGCTGCCAGTTCAGATGCACTGTGACTCTGGCAGTGGGTGCTTTGGATGCTCAGCGTTACCTGTTGGCTGGCCTATTTTTCACACTCCACATTGAAGTGTGGAGCTAAAGATGACTGCTGTCCCAGTGGTGCCTGTGTGCAAGTCAAAATGCTTCAGGCTTGGAAAGAGTGAAAACACTGATGTTTGGATGTCTTTCATTTATTGAACTGAGAAGTCTGGTGGGTTTTGCTGCGGTGTTTGTTTTGCTTTTTCTTTTTGTTACTACAGTAGCAGTTGGGATCTATTTCCTAAACTCCTGTTGCTCCTTGCTTTCCCATGTGTCTTAAGTTAAACCAACTTAAAGCTGCCTCATGCCTGTGATGTGTTGCACTGTTGTCCACTCTAGAAGGAAGTGAATAGTAACTATATGAAATCATCAGATTGTAAGCAGCCACTGTGAAGCTCCTCAAGAGGACTTTTAGTGTGCAAGAAGTGTTACAGGTTACAGTGAAAAAAAGAAAGAAGGGGGTAAAGAATGAATTTTTGGAGTAGTCTAATCCAGCTTGGTGGATGCAGTTGCAGTAACCATGACCTTGTACTTGCTGTAATGGCCAGCAGGAATGTCGACAGTGGTAGGAAAATGGGAGCAGTGTGCCCATCACAATCTCTTCGTACATCCAGGTGATTTTGATAGTTTCTTCTTACCAACAAGGTGCTTATACCCAAGTAGAGTGTAGGTAACATTTATAGACTTCAGTACCTGCATGCATACCAGCATACATATGTCTGCTCTAAGTAGCTTATGAATGACAGGTAGGGATATAGTCTTCAATGGTAAGACTGGTATGGGAAAGTGGCAAGTCATCAGACATGGAGCTTCTGTTACACATTTGAGCTGACCTGGTGCTGATGAATTGTGTTAAGTTTCTGGCACAGATGATCCCGTTGGCAATGCAGAGCCTTGCAGTTAGCCAAGCAGAATGTGTGTGGTGCTAATGGGGAGGGAGACTTGTGCTGTTTTGTTGACTAAGGATGTTGCTGTCAGTCTGATGCCTTCCACAAGCACTAAATGCATTCTCTCAAATTCTGTTTAGAGAAAAAAGATGGTGTGAGCTTGTTCTTGCTTCCTCCTTTCTTAATGCAGTTTAATCTTAGTACTGCAAGTGTTTTCTACAAGACTTTGACCTTCAGATTACTTCCTTGTGCCTTGTTCCAGTGGGTGCAGTTTTGCTTTTTCAGTATGCAGAAAAGGTTTGGGTTTTGGCTTCTGCTGATGGAGTGTAAACCAGGGATCAAGGTGTGTTTAATTTAATGATTGTTGCGTGACTCAGCTACATACCAGAACCCTCCTGAGCCTCAGGTGAGGAATGTCTTCCTGGTTTATTTTTAGCAGCATCAGTATGATGAGCACAGCTACAGTAACATCTAGTTCTGTGATTGTGCAGACTTGAGATGTGTCTCCCGTGCTGTTACAGCACAAACCCCTTGGTGGTGCATTGTTGATGGTGGTGAGGTTTTTATTGCATTTCCAGCCCTTCTCCCCTGTTTTCATAGATGCTGGATCTGCCAGAGGACTGGATGAGTCTGTGAACTAATGCTTCTACCTTAAATTCTACCCTAAAAACTTACTCTGTTAGTCTAAGGATCAGGTGAAGAAGGAGAATGTGTGGCTGGTTGCACTGCAGTACCCAGGCTTACTGCTGATGCAGGCTTCTGCAGGCATGTCTGTATTCTAAGTGCCAGCTCTGGACTGAAAACAGGCTGGAGCATGGCCTCTCTGGAAGCCTGGACTGGAGCAACCAGGCTTTTCCCTGAGAAATCCAGCTTGTAGAGCAGCAGTAGTGAAAACAGTTTGGAAAGGAAGACTAGTGAATGAAACGTCACTGCTACCAGGGGTGAAGTGTTGTCTCCATCTCGCTTGTGTTGGCAGACAGACCACTTCTAGGCTAACTTTTTCCTGGGGTTTCCACAAACAGTTTAGTACCTATCTTGTTCTTCTCCTTAGGGAAATGTGCTAGGAGTGTGTATTTCAATGCAATTGCTAAGAGCCTTTGCAATTACTTTTGCACTATGGTCAGTTTGAATACGTTTACATGTAAAACAGCATTGATTGAGGATATTGCAGTAGCTGGGAGCATAATGATGCTATATTTGTCCATCAAGTGAGTTTATCTTCTGTGATTTGGCTAGAACTGTGCAAAGCTGATATAAGTGCAGAGCTGTCATGAAACTCATAAAAGTCATTTGACTTAGTGGGGAGATGAGAATGGGCACTGAGACAGTTCAAAATGTCATCTTCTGTCACTTAGATTCATTAATATTTCAAAATGTGTTTTTATAAAGCAGTCTATGACAGGGAACCCTTAAAGATCTCTCTAATAGGGAGCGTATTTTAGGTAAGTTGCTAATTAATCTTGGTGCTTTGGCAGTCTCCCCAAGGGGATCAAATGTATATAGACATAATTTTACAGAACCGAAGCAGTTCTGTGCCAGAGCTGCCATCACCAGAAGAGTAAGATTTCATCCCAGAGTCTGCCAAAGAGGTCTTGGCTGGTTGACAGTTATCTTTCTGAACTGTTTCTGTTCTGTGTAAATATCTGAGTTAAAAAGTAATTAAAGTTTAATACAGCAATAACAGTGAAAGCACTGCAGTGTGTCAGAAGCCAGCACTCCTCTTTGTGTGTGTCGGGCAGTTCCTCGTGCTGGGGTAGGTGAATGGATCATTGCATTAATTCACCGTGCTTTGCCTGCATTCTCACAGGTGGTATAGGAATATTGTTATGGAGTATTTTGCGTAAGCAAAATTACTAACAATGAAGTAAAATAAACCTCCCCAGGTAAGTGTAAGCAAAATTTCAGTTCTTCCCTCTTTGCATCAGTAATGAGACCTGGGCTGCTGGTGCTAGCTAGACAGTAGGCCGTATCTGAAAGGTGCCATTCCTTCAAAGCATCCTTCAAAGCGTCCTCCTTCCCTTTGGCAGAGATAGGGCACACTGTGCCTGTGTCGACCATAGAGGTGTCGTTAAGAGGAAGGCTTGTCCCAGGATCTAGTTGAGGCAGGCAGACCTTCAGAGGGTGTTACCCACCAGCAGTGATAGCTTCTTGTGCAGTATGGTCTTACAGTGGCTCTTACCTTTAGGCTTTGTCCTTCTCGTCTTCTGTTCATTATGCATTCTCTGCTCAATGAAGAGAATCCAGTTGCAGCTGGAAAATGTATGTCAAGCTGACATGCTTTGGCTCCAGTCAGTGTCCTGCTCCTATTCCTGTTTTTGTTTTGTGTAAGGAGATGGTCAAGGAGATCCTGTGTTTTCCAAGGTGAAGCTGATCGATGGGTGGGCTTTTGGGACATTTTGGGGCTATTTCATCGTAAGCCAGCAGAGGCATGTGACATGAGCTAGCTGTAGGTATGTAAACTGTCCCTCTGGAGTCGAAGAGGAAGCAGTTGAATGCTTTGCTGGGTCAAGGCCAGAGTTGTCTACATTTTTGTGTAGAGATTTTGAGTTCATAGACCTTGAGGATGGTTGTGAATGTGGATTACTGCATCCCAACCTCTCATTTTTGAGAGTGTCTCTTGCATTTGGATAGCATAAAGATATTCTTCTCTGGAGAGCTAAGGGACATTGACAGCATCTGTTAATAGTCTCTGATGTTCTTTGGAAGGGCGTCCGATGCCATAGCAAAACATTGTGCTCTCTGATGAACTGCTTTATAAGCCACATTTCTCTCTCCCTTTCTCATTGTTGACAGTTGAAAAAGATCAGTTTAAATTTTTCAGATCCTCCTGACTGCATTTAAGCTGAGTGCTTGCAATCCCATGGCATGAGTTTTCCCTTGTATTTGCATTGAGAACTTTGTGTGCTGATGGTGTGTTTCAGTTGAACAAGGGACCCCTGTCACTGAGTCTGCTGGGTCTCTTTGGAACATCGTAAGTGTTATTTGCTGTTTATGTTTGATTTTCCCATCATATCAGGGTTTTTTTGTTGTATTTCATGGTGCCTTTTAATGGCCCCTATGTCTTTTGCAGGTAGTGTCTAGCAGATTGATGCCTGCATTGCCCATGTACAAATCCATAATGATAGCAGGCATTAAGTGACTGGCAGACAGAAACTGCCCTGTTAGCAGTCCCAGTCCTTATATTCCACCGTACTCAGTGCAGTACAAACAGAACATGAAAAAGCTCCTGTTTGCCTCTTTGTTCTGAGGTACAGACTGTGTTTATTCTGCTCACTGCTGATTGTATTGATGATAATGTAGCAAATCCTCAGTAATGGAGGCAACATTCTAGTGTGTTGCTGGGAAGAAATAAGGCAACGGTCACCTACATTTTAGTTGTTTCTGCAGACACAGCTGCTGCCAGAGCTGTGCAAGGATGGGGCTGATCAGTAGCGTTAACAGCCCTGCATGTCAGATGGACTTACTGAGTTAGACATATACCATACTGCAGTGATTTTACAAGACTGAGTAATTTCTTAGCCTACTAAATTAAACTTGCCATCTGACACACTGGGAGTTGATAGTATTTAAACAGAGAGTGAACCACCCAAGTGTGTTCTGCTCAGCCTGACAAACAGCCCCTCCAATGATTTGATGAGTGGGTATTTGTGGAGAGAGAAAGGGAAAAGTTTGCTTGGAGGCAAGGTCATTGCCATGTATTTAATAACAGCAAAACAAAAACAGGAAGGGAAGAACTGTCTGTGGTTGTGATGAAATTGGGGACTATCTCGATCATATGGGCTCAATTTATATTCATGCTACAAAATAGTGCAGAAAGATCAAGGTAGAATCCTGATTTGTTGAAGTTCTGGGTAATGACTTCTGCTGTCTTTGCAGTGGGGTATTGGATATGGTGTGGAAATACTAGCAAGTGTGTTGGAAGGTGCTTCATTGGCAAGTGAAGAAATCTTAGGGTTTCTGCAGCCTAAACAGAATGCCAACCTGGGCTTGTTTACTGGTGAGTATGTTCTTAAGAGTTTATGTGGAAAGATGGATGGCACATCTCTGGCAATGTTCAAGGCCCGGTTGAACGGGGCTTGGAGCAGCTTACTCTAGTGGCAGGGGTTGGAACTGGATGAGCTTTAAGGTGCCTTCCAACCCAAACCATCCTGTGATTTTATGATTCTGTGAATGCGATAGGTCCATTTCTGTTGTTTGGGCATGAGGGAGGAGAGGAGTTTGGGTACTTCTTGTTCTTTGCATGCTTTCCCTTGGCATGTATTAAAATGCCACTCTGCAAAAGTTAAAGTACAAGGAAGGAGTTTAGATTTCTCTACAGGATTCCTCAGCAACCTCCTAGCAGAGCAGGGTCTGAAGATCTGTGCCTCTTCCCAAGGGGTGATGTGCAGCCCATCCTGTCGTGGTGCTTCTCTCAGTGCATTCTGCAAAATGAAAAGGTCTGTTGGTGGATGGAGAAATCTACAAAGTTCAACCCAGTACAGTTTCATTTTATTAAATTTTACTTTTTGCTTAGCAATGCTCTTTATTTCAGTGTTCTAAACTAATAGTTTTACTGACATGTGAGTACTTCTTTATGCTTTTGAAAGCTAAACCCCAGGAGTTGGTGCTGGAGCAAATTGCAATTCTAATTTCTTATTTTCTGCTGATAAATGTTCTCAAAAGATGAAAACCTTTGTCCTTGCAACATCAAGACTGGTCTAGTGAACTGGGAACAGCAGCTAAAAGGCACGCAGTGCCTAGGCAACACAGGGTGTTTTTTGAATGCATACTGCTCTTAAATCTGTTGAATTATTAAATTTGACTTCAGCCAAGTCTCTTTAAATAGCCTGCATTATGTGGTAGCTCCCTTCTGAATAGCCTAAAGAAAATCCTATTGAATGTCCCCTCTGACCAACAAAACCAATTTTCCTGAATTCAGGAGAGACATCTGGCTTGGAAAGTGTTGGGAGGAGCAGCCAGGTAAGGGAACTGGAAGGGGCAGCTTTGGCTTTGCTCTTACCAACCTGTGCAGGCAACTTTGAGGTGTCAGTGGAGTTTCTTCACATTTTTAGTGCAGTGTGTCTGCTAAAAAATTGGCAAAAGGAAAGCTTTAGGGAATATATACAGATGTATAATGCCCAAATATATGCTTATTTGTGGTTTTCCCCTGAAAGAAAAGCCAGGGTCAAAAAAGAGAATGATTTTGCAAGAGGTTTCTTGGCATTTGCTAATGTTTGTTTGAGCCTCGGCTACTAGGATATTGTGTGAGAATCTTTCCTTTGATTTCTTAACAAAAGATTGTTTCTTGCTGTGGAGTGAGTAGCTTATAAAAGCAAAGTGGAAATGCTCCGAAATAAACAGGAAAAAACAGGAAAAACTCCAAAATGCTAAGAAACTATATTGCCTTAGATTTATTTTTTTTTTCAAGTTGTGACTTAATTCTTAACTTGGGAGAGAAGTTATTTGGGAGTGAAGGGGGAAATGGGCATATTTCGTCATTATTATTGTTGTTTTTTAATCCAAGAAGGGAATGGCTTGAATGCATTGCAGTCTAATGCTGTTCATTTCTCTTCTGGTCTCAGTATGTCCTATGGTACCAGTATTCCCCACCAATGTTTCAGTCCTCTAATTAGGCATTATGGAAAGAGCAAGAAAACACCAGTGCTCTTGGGCACTGTGTTCTGCTCCTGATTTACTTTGTGTTCTCATTGCTCATTTAATTATGGTATCTTATTATTTTAAAGAATTTAGGATAATAAGATATTGAGTTCTTTTTTTTTTTTGGAGAGAAACATTAAGACTGATTGGCCTTTCTGATATGGTAAGTGGTTACCCCTGGGAGAAATGAATCTCTGGTCACCACAGCAGCAGACTAATATATGGATTGTTCCATATGGATTGCTGTGTCCTGCGGGTCTGCCTGGTGGCCTCTGGTGAAAGGAGAACAAGGTAAATGTCTTCCCCGGCCCTGAATGCTCACTGGCTGTGTCTTTGTTGTTATGCAGATGAAATAGTCAAAGCAAGGCTGAAATACCATCAGCCAGCCTGGCCCACGAGTCCAGTGTGTTATTTTATATGTTCGCTGTTCTGACTGTCCACATGTCCTGCAGAGCCTTCATCTGGGGCAGAAAGCCTGCCAGTGAAGCCCAGTATTTAATGTGCAGATACCCTTTACAGTGTCAGATCTTCTCCCTGTGTGTACTGGCTCATTTCTACTGCCTTTACAATCTAGCAACATCTAATTTCTGTCTCTGGTTCTTGTTAGATTGTGGTGACCGTAGGAGGGAGCTTTGATTTTTTATTTTCTTTTTAATTATTATTTGATGAGTTTCCTCCCCCTCCTGTCCCAGCTGCCTTCAAAACTGTGCTGAAGGAAGCAGCTCTGCATGTGCCCACTTTTATTGGGCACAAATGTCTTGTTGCATGTCCTTGAACAAGCAAGATCTCATAAATGGGCTCCTCTCTTTAGGCAGGTGCACAATGAGGCTTTTGCTCTGACGGGACCATCTTCTGGAACACTTGGTAAAGGAATGGAAAGAAATCCACTCCTCAGCAGTGATGGAGAGAACATGACTTGTAGAGTCCCTGATTAAACACATCAAGTAATGGTGTTTTAGGGCATGAAGAAACCTGTATGTAAGTTGAGTGCTGTGTCTATGCCCTTCTCTGCAGGCAGGTCTGCTCCGCTGTCTCAAGACAGTCCTGGGTTTCCTGCTAGCTCAAGTGCTGGTAAAAAAAAAATCATACTGGTGTGACTTTGGCATTGAAGGCAGTGACTGTTTTACCTGTAGGGCTAAGGCTGACATACCTTGTGTAGGTGCAGCTGCGTTTCTATGGCCCCTAGCTCATTCTGCATTTTCAGCCAGATTGAGCGGTGGTGGTTTACATGCTTGTGTCTTTCAATAGCTGTTTCCATGTTGTGGAGGAGGAGGATGTGCCAGCATAGCTAATGTGATAAAACCTTCTGTAGCATAGACAAGTGCTCAGAGCAGCAGAATGAAGTTAACAGCCCATCTGATCAATGTGACAGCTGCTGTTCAGAGCCTTGGGAATAGTAGTAGGATTGTATAGCTTTCTTAACTTCTCATTGCTGCTGCTTAAATCAGGACATCTGAGCCACAGGTGAAGGGGTTTATGTTGGATAATAAAACTAAAGAGGAGAGAGGAGTCAGCAGGAGGGGTACAATGACTTCATGGTCAGTTTTGCCTCAGTTGCTGTCTTCCAGGGAGCTTTGTTCTTTCTCAGTAAGCAAGGTGGTAAAACCTCAAACCCAGCAGCAGAGCTCATGAAGTGGGGGCCAAGGTGTGAGTGTGGTACCACATCTTGTGTATTTGGTTTTCCTCTCCTTGCAAGTATTTTATCAAGTTTCCACCATCCCTGAGCCTCTCTCATGGAGCTGAAAGACCCTATTCCCCTGCTACCTACCTAGCAGCCAGTGATTGCTTTCCCATTTTTCTATTGCTGAGTTAGTGCCTGGGAAGTTGTCCTGCACTAGGAATTCCAACAGCTGAAAAGGACACACAAACCTTTGTGTTTGCATACTACTGTTGAGCTTGTTTAGAAACTAACTGGAGGGAGAGATGTTGGCTGTTTCAGAGGTTCAGAGATAAAAGTTAACATAACCCTCACAAACCCATCAGAATGTATTGAGAATTTTTTTGTGTTTAAGAAGGCCTAAACAGATTATTTACATGATGCTGATCAAATGAGCAAAATGTCTTACATGTGACAAGTCTTTTCAATGTGCTAATATACAAGCTGTTGGGAGTTGTTTAAAGGTTCCTGGATGGAAAGAATCCTGCCACATCTGTTGAAATCTACTTTTTTACTAAGAAGAAAGAACAGATATAATCTACTTCGCATGAAAATGGGTTGCAGTGCAGGGTACCTTATTGTAAAACACAATTCCAGGAGCTTGATGACCTGCAATGCTTGGTGGGAGTTACACCAAGTAAGATTACCTTTTCCACTTACGGTTGTAAAATGTGATTTAGGTGTTGCTTAAGTGCTTTATGTGTTGTAATTAAGCAGCCTTGCAAAATTTTTCTCATCCATTTGTGGCAGGAGTTTAATTTAAGCTGTAAAATATCATTGGTTTTGATAACTTTTTGGCAAGGAGAATTTTGTTCCTGGACTCATAAATATCCTGTTTGATGGAGTTCTTTTTGGGAAGACCAGACTAAGGAAGGGCTGGGAGGATACTCCTTTCTGGCCCAGAGCATGATGATTGGTACACAGGAAAGGATGGGAGCAGGGGGCAATGGTTGGTGGATGGGGGTTTCTGGTCAGTGATTACTTCTGTATTATTGTGCTGTGTCTGTTTCTGGAGGCAGGAGGGCAAATCTCACTTGGAAACTGGTGTGTGGTAGGACAGCTTCTGTGCTGGCCACACTGAACCCTGCTCACATTCTGCCTCCCTCAGACAACAGTATTGGACCTTATCAAGGCTGACTGAGGAATGTCTCGAAAGAGCTGATCCCTGGCAGTGTTCAAGGCCACGTTGGATGGGACTTGGAGCAACCTTGGTCTAGTGGAAGGTGTCCCTGCTCTTTGCAGGGGGTTGGAACTGAATGAGCCTTAAGACCCCTTCCAACACAAAGCATTCTGTGATTAGTCTGAAGGCACCGGATTGTAGCAGGAAATATTGAATTAATCTCCTGAGCCAGATGATCACACAGAAGAGATGTTCGTGGTCTTTCCTTGGCCAGCATGAGCTGTCTCTGACTTTGCTTGCAGGCATCAGGTCCATCTAGCATTGGAACCACACAGCTTTCTGCTGAGAGCTGACTGCACAGCCTGGGCACTGTGCTGCCTTGAAGCATTCGCAGCACATTCTTAAACCAAGAAATAGTTATGGAGTTACTCAGGTGTCTGGCATGAGCAGTTCTCATCATGAGAGTCTTCTTCCAGAAGCACTATCACTTTCTGCTCTGAAACCTTTTAGATAGCTGCTAAATGAGCCTCTTGGCTCCGCTGCTTGTGTGCAGCTTGTTTCAGCAATGGAGAGGAAGTTAAAAATTAATTTTCGCTCTCAAAAATAGTCTTAATCCACAGCCAGGGCTTTGCCTTATCCTCCCTTGCCCTTGAGTTTGAAATATGTATATATAGAACGTGTGTGCTTGCCATGTGTGAAATACTGCAGTTACAGCCTGTGGATGGAGGAAGACTGATTTCGCAAATGTTTCTTAGTGACCTCAGGGTTCCACTCTTTATTTTTAAAGCCTTTAAATAAATTTTGTCATAGAATTTGTATGTTTTAAGTAAAGAATTGGCATTTGATGCTTCAGTGAGTTAAGGATCTTGAAAGGTATTTTTTTGTTTATCCTTAACTTTGGAAAGAATCCTGGTTTTCCATCTTGTCACCTCCCCCAGAGAATTTGCAGCCTGGTCCTGTTGAGGTTAACAGGCTATGTGAAACTCCAGAGATTTAAGTTAGTCACAAGTTTAAGTCCTCTGTGAAATACTGTCATGACAGTTCTCAGCCAAGAAGTCTTGTCCACAGTGTTGGAGTGCTCAGTCTTTTCTCATTCTGATTATAATGTGTCAAGGAGGGGTAAGAAACTTGCATATATATATATATATATATATATACACACACATATGTATGTGGCACACATGAAACTGCCATTACTTCTGAGCCTGTTGTGATTTTGCTGTATGGAGATTGGAGTGCCGTTATTGTGAGTCTTACTCCATTTTCTGCCTTTTGAATAAGCTTCAAGGCTGTTCTGAACTTGGCCTCTGCCTGCCGAATGGTTATCAAACAAACTTGTAGCTTATAGGCTCAGAAGTGCTCAAACGTATGAAACAACTTGGTAGAGAAATGAAAAGCAAGCCTGAAACTCAAAACTGCTCTGTTGGAGCCTTTATCTCCATCCCAGGTATAATACAGACATAAAAATAGAGTGGTTTAACTGGGGCTAGACTGGCACTTGACTCATGGCTTCACATGTTGCTTGTTCTCTCTTTACAAAAGCATTGACAGTAACTGGAAGAGACTTTTGCTGTAGTGCTCTGGATATCCTGCACTGTATTGAGAGATGACAGGTTATTTTCCTACAAGCAATAGTCCTATAAGCTGTGGTTTGTTGTGGGGCTGGTTCTGGGGGGAAGTTGTTTGCTTTTTTAAAGATAGGTAACAGATTGCAGATAGGTGAGTAATTGATTTCATTGACTCTTCAAATTCAAAGAAAGCTTCTTTAGAATTTCCCATATTCTTGGCATATGTTCTTTTATCCCAGCTTTTCTGGTGATATTTGTCACAAATGCAGTGTGTGATTCATGTGATTCGGTCTCAAAGGTAGGTGAGAATTTCTAGAAGTGCAATTACTTTATGCCATATCCCTATGGTTGTAGAGTAGTCTTGATGCTGAGGATTACATGCTGAGAGCTGCTGGTTTATAACGTGTGCTGGCACTGAATCAGATGTGCTGGCAAGTCAGGTTATATACCTGTATATTTTTGTCCCCTGGACTTGTAAGAGAAGTGAAATGATGATAACACTAAAGCTCCTGATGCTTCTTCAGTTTTAAAGGTATATTTGAACTCTGCAAACTTGCAGTTTTTCCAGATAACGTTTCCTATATTTATAATATATATAAAGGGAAAAAGAAGTTCTTGTCATGATGGTGACATCCTTCATGTTGATAAAATTGTGCCCACAATGCATAAATGATAGGCATAAGGTGGGGAAAATCCATCTTGATTGGATCTTAGGCAGAAGTTCTTCCTTGTGAGAGTGCTGAGGCGCTGGCACAGGGTGCCCAGAGAAGCTGTGGCTGCCCCATCCCTGGCAGTGTTCAAGGCCAGGTTGGATGGGGCTTGGAGCAATCTGCTCTTCTCTAGTGGAAGGTGTCCCTGCCCATGGCAGGGGGTTGGAACTGGATGAGAGCTTTAAGGTCCTTTCCAACCCAAAGCATTTCATGAATCTATAATTGAAAGACATCTTGATCTATCCACCTCCATCCAGCTCACCTGGACAGTGACTGAGGATCGGTGCTCATCTGACCTGCATGTCTACTACAGTTTTGGTAGATACTTGCTTTCAAGAAGAGAACGGCGGCCGTATTGGTAGAGGTTAATCCATTGCTTGCCATTTTTAATAATCAGGTTGCATGTCTTGTCCTTTGCTGTGAAGGGTAAAGGAAGGTTGCATAACCCATTAACCCTGCCAGCTTGCTTTCCTTCTTAGTATCTAAATAAGATAGGTGAACACATCTGGGAATTACCAGCACATCTCAGTTACTGCAGTGAGCATGTTGACTGGTTCAGAAAGAAATCTTGAGTTACTGACCTACATGGCTACTATGCCTGTGCTAGAAACTTGCTTTCAATAAAGAAAACTTGAGTTTATACTGAGTGGCATTCTGTGTAATCGCTGTAGATAAGGAAGAAAGTAATAGAGCTGGCAGAAAACCACAGGGTCAGTGCTGCAGTTAGTTATTGTTTGTTCTCTTCTCCCACATGGACTGATAATGAGCGTCTCTGCCTTGTTTAGTCATATGCTTGATGGATATATGTGGGAGTGTGTGTATGTATCTGCTATCCTTGCTTGAATAGACTTCACTTATTTGAGACTTTTTACTATTTTATGGTCTTTCTTTTTAGAAAGAGACAGTAAGGAGGAAAGGTTTGCAACTGTGGGGCTCCTAGGGCACAGGATGGGCTGCAGAGTTCTCCACCCTTAATAAAGAGCTCTAATGTGGCTGTCAACTGCTTGTAACTATTCTGACACATTCTCATTTCAGAGATTGTGCATATGGGGGGGATGACAACTTCCTCTTCTGCACTTCACTGGAGTTTGGTAGCTGGGACTCTTGGATCTTCTGCTGTTTCTGTCTGTTTATGAAGTGTTGATAATATTTGGCTCTGTCATAGGGTTGTCATGAGCGCAGCAGGCTTGACTTGGCACTGGGGAAAGGCAGAGAATCCTCTGATATTCTTGGGAACAGCATTGTTCTGGCAGCCTCCAAAATTGCCAAGTGCTTGTAAGACATTCCAGAATACCATTGAGGCTGGGGAACTAGGGAGTTGTGGAGCAAATACTTTCCAAGCTTCAAATTGCTGCTGGTGTGTGTTGGGATGGCAGAATGTGCAGCTGGTCCATGTATCATGTGTAAAAGACTCCTCATGAACATGTTATGGGTAAATGACGGACTGTAAGAAATTATGGGGGTTGATAATGTTCTGATGCAGAAGGTTTGAACAAGCTGGGCTGGCCTGGCTTCTCTGAAGGTGTTCTGTGTGTGGCTTGGGACTTCAAAGGTCTTGGTAAGGAAGTAGGAATTGGTTGTTTGTGTAAGGTCAGGACCTCCTGTAGTGAACAGGTCCCAGTTGCTTCTGAGGAGGCTGTAAGAAACTAGACAGGGATCAGATGTGCAGTGTGTGCATTGGAAGTTTTCTTTTTCCTACTGTTTCTTTTTCCTACTGCTCAGCAGGGAGAAGGCGTCTGACTTCAAGCACAAGCCTGTAAAATGCTACTTTTATTGTTTATTTTAAATATGTGTGAATGGAAACACCTTGCGTACTTGCATTCAAGTAGTCCTCTTGTACACAAGTGTTTTCTTGTAATTTATGTGCACACATTAAACCCTCTGTTTCACAGAAAATGGGAGATTTTGTGACCTTTTCATTTCTGAAGGATCTTTCTAGATTACTAACATTGTTATAGAAGCACCACTGGAGGGTCATGGTGTGTGAAGTGGCTAGCAATGGGAAGAACCTCATTCCAGGAGATGGCCTCATTTTTTCTGGGGCTGTTTTCATAAAAGACTCAGAGTGAGTGTCTGGCTCCCAAAACCAGCTCGTGTGATGTGCCAGGAGGGACAAGTTAGATGGCTTGTGGTAAAATGTGGTGCGAGGGGAAGATGATATGCACTTCCAAATGCGTAGATGCTCACACTTGTGTTGTGTCTGCTTTTAGCTGCATTGTGTCCATGTATTTGTGAAGATTAATCAAGGAAAGAGAGAGCTCTTTCTCTGTGTCCGCAAGGATATAGCTCCTAGAGATCTGACTCACTTTGGGTCTTCCATTACTTCTGCAGAATGCTCATTCTCTTAACCCCTCTTACATCAGGTGATGAAGCATATGTTACCTGGCGAAACTCCTGGAGGTCATGAAAGTAATTACTCCTTGGGTATTTAAAATCCTTTATATGAATCCTGCATGGGACCAATCTATGAGGAGCTGTTTCTAGCCTTTCCAGCCAGTGGTTTGATGTTTCTCTGCCCCTCTAGATGAGCTTGTGTCTGAAAAGCCATTGCTGAAGACTGTTACTTTCCAAGGTGATGTGGCAGCTCTGTGGTCTGGTTGCTAGGTTGCTCATCAAGTAAATGTACTCGGAGAAAACAATCTTCTGATGACATCCACAATCCTTCTTCACATGCTGAGAGATGCTGTGAGCAAGGTGTGATGGTTGCACCTCTTTATAGAGAAGGGACTTGGTGCCTGTCCTGTTCTGCTAAGGTGGGATGGCATCAGCGGGAGAAGTGGGAAATCCTGTTTCTTACTGGGTTTACCTTTAGACTGGAATTGAAGAAATGGGTTTTATTATTGTTTCCGCCCCTGATTTTTCTGTCTGACCCCACTGACATCAGTTCTTCTCCCTGTAGTTTAACTTCTGCTATTTAACTGTGCAGCTTGCTCTGGATAAATAGGTTATTACATGAGCTATGTGTTAACAACTAGCGCTAGGAATAGACTGCTGGCTCTGGGATGAACATGATAATCTTAAACTACAGCATAGTATTGTACAGGCACTGAGGAGCTTGTAGTTATTTATGTCACGTTTGCTCTCTGACTGAGATGTTCTTAAGCCAAATTTTATTTCAACCAGCAAGTAAATCTTCTCTTCTTTCAAATGAGAAAAGTTGTTCATGCTTAGTATTACATTATCATTGGGTTACAAAACAATCAGGAAACACAGGATTGTGTTGAGTACAGCAATATCAGTGTTTTAATTATGTGAATCTGAAAACATTGTCTTGTATCTAATGTACAGGCTAGAGGCATGAAAGCTATGAGTGTGACACAATTACTAAAGAGTGCTAGCAGCAGTCAGGACCCTCAGATAACTGCTGTTTTGACTTTCTCATCTATGACATGCAGAGGGGAATGTTCAGTGGGGGTTTTGTCCTTTCTTTTAAAACGATTTTTAAGCCTAGTGTTTTCTGGGTACTAGGTTCCATTCAGAGGCTGTTCTCTCAGTCCAGCATTTGAGTCTTGGGTCTCCTGAGCTCCTTGTTCCTTTGGGAGGCTTTGATTTCTTCCCAGTTCTTTTCCTCACTGATGTGCAATGCTCCCACTCCTGCTGACTGGTACACTTCCTGAGCAGGCCCTTATTGATGTTGCCTCTGGTCCTGTTTGCCTTCTGGTAAATCTGTACTCTTGAGGTACTATAAGGATAACAGGACCCTTCTCTGTTCTTTGCACACGTTTGCTTTTGCAATTGTCAAAGAAGAGATGGTGCCTTGAGGTTTATGACCCTGCATGAGCCTTTCACAATGAATTATGGCCTTTTATCTACTCTGAGGTTCACGTTCTCTTTTTAATTGTGCTAAAGTGACTTTCCACTACATTTGGTACATGCCGTAATTTGTTCGGTGAGACCCAGCTTCCACATAATTAAAAGGAATATGCAAGCTTGTCTGCCTTGAACATGGCATCAGGGTGCTCTCCCTCATTAAATCAGCATAAATCTTTCGATGTAGCCTTATTGGTTCTTTGCTCTATTTTTTTCCATGAGTAAAGAACAGAATGTGAAAATTCAGTCTGTTTGGATAATTCTCTTCACTGGTGCAAACTGGAGAGAAATTTACACAAATGTGTGTTAGTACTCTGCTGTAACACCAATACAGGGGCTGGAATTATGTGGTGGGGGACCTGTATTAAGTGTCCTGTCCCTCCCAGACACCTGGAGTATGTTGTATGGGAAAAACAGACCTCTCTTAGCTTGTGAGGTATTCTGCTTGACTGCCTACAACTTTGGATGCTTTTACTGCTCTCAGGAGATCCAAGGAATTCTTCTCTTCCTTCACTTTGAGTTCTTCATTAAATAGTTCCCTAAAAATGCTCCAGTAGAAGAGTGGGTACCATATGGCCAGTTTTTAGTCTCCTGCTACATATTTTCCAGGTTGCTTCCTGTAGACCCAAGGTCTATCTGGAGGCCAGGTTGGGTATCACCAGGCTGCATTTTCCCTTGATGCTTTTTAAGCTCTTAATCTCAATGGTGTCTTTGATAAGGAGTTTTACTGACTCTGCTTGGTTGTTTTCTGTAGGGTGGGTTCTGTTGCAGTGTGTGGTTAAAACCAGCAGCTCTTGCTTTCTTTGGACAAGATTAACTCTTGACGCAATTCCCAATGAGTTTTGGTATTTATACCCGCATTCAATTTCCTTCTGTGTGATAGCAGCTAGAAGCGATGTTTTTTTCTTTGTATGTGTGTAGAGTTTGCTCGCTAACTCTGTGCTGCTGCAGAAAAATCTCCCTTTAAATCCTGTAAGCTATTGGCACTAATCCTCATTAGTGTACTCTGTGCATCTCTGTCATTTGCTTTTGTCTATTGCTGTGTTTTTCATGTCCTTAAGAAAGCCTTAAAATAGGAGTTCTGGAATAGAAAAAGGCTTGTAATAAGATTGCAGATTGCTGTTGGTTTTCTAGTGGCTACCCTTTTCATTTCTGTGTTAATGTAGAGGCTTAATGAGCAACTTTGACTCCAGGGCAAGGCTGAGTGCTGCTCCGAACAGCAGTTTCCATCTAGGTTTCCTTTGAAATGAAGCATTTGCTAGTCTGCCAGCTTTTATTTTTATTTGTGCCCCCTGCATTCATCAGGGTAAAGGGTGCAGTCGCATAAAGGGCTGCCTGAAGACTTCTGGAGCCTGAAAGTGATGCACTTGGAGCAGCTACTAAGACTTATTTCGGATAGCAATGTGTAGTCTAGAAGTGGCATGGTCCCTCCGCTCCCCTTTGACCTTCTCAAACAGAACCCACCACTCTGTCTCTTAAGGAGTGTCTCTGTTAAGATACAGAGAATGTTTTCTAGCAGGGCAGCATACATGTTGGGGAGAACGTGTGGCATTTGGAACCTGGCATTCCCTGCATGCTGGGCTAAGCTGTTTGCCTCAGTGGGGTATTTGCATTGCTAACATCCTCCTAGAGAGTGCAGAGTTTCCACATCTTCTCTCCCCTTTCTCTTTCAGGCCCAGGCCTGTTTGCTTCTCCGGAACGTTCTGCTACTTCGTGAACTGAAGCTCTTCATGACAGAGGAGGAGTGGGAGGAGTTGATAAGAGAAAGCATCAGCCAAGTGACAAAGGTAACAAGCTTCAGCATGTTAAATGTATGGATAGCACCTAATGGGTGCTGCTTTTACTAGTGGGGTGCTTGTTCAAAGAGCTGGATTCTGCAGCTGTGCTCAGCTTAACTGATCTTAGAGGGGTTGTGCCTGCTTGTATAAGGTCTGAGTAGTGTCCACCAGGATCACAGTATTCTTGAAACACTACTGCTAGGTGTATTTTTACTAGCTGCAAGAAATGTGGTCCTGTGTGTGGATCTAGGAATCAGAGCTCAAGTTTTAGGGAATACACTCACACAGATCAATTTAAGGTGGTTTTAAAAGGAAATTTTTAATTAGCAGATATTATGGATATTTAATTTATTTCAGAAAATGCTGTGGAAGTTCTGTATTTGGATGAACTTCAGGGCCAACGAGATAGAGCTGAAGTGCTGTAGGCTTTTGACTCCTGGTGCATTGGAGACCTTCTGGACCAGACTCCCTCACCAATATTGTTTGTCAGGAGAACCTTAAAATACATTGATACAGGAAAAAAAGTGGGCTCCTGATTCAGTAGCAGATGGAGATTGCACCTGAAGACAGTTTTTGGGTGCAGCCATTCTGGGGGAGGTGATCTGCAGGGCAGAAGACTGAAGAAGCAAATACCATTAAATTATATCCTCATGGATTGATGTGGCAGGAACCAAGCAACCAGATTAATGTTGTGGTGTGGTGACTAAACTTGATGACATGGGAGATTCCAACCTTGGTGTTCGTACGTAACTATAGTATTGAACTCTTTCTAAGTGTAACTTGCATTCTTTAAATGCTGCTTACATGGTAATTTAGGCCATTTCATAATTTACTGTATTGGAACAGTACAATTAGCTCTGTTCTCTTTCGTCAAGGAGGCGCAAAATCTGAGCAGGTCAAGGAATTCAGAGGTGCTGTGAATGATTCTCAAGGAAGCAAGTGATCCTGGGTTTCATTAAATAGCTTTTGTTAAATGATTACATCAGGAATCCAATGGGTGGAGTTGGGTGTGATTTTCTTTTCCAGCAACATGAAACGTGCCGCTCCTCCCAACCCGGTCATCTCTGTGTTTCTCTCTAGCAGCTGAATACCTACAGGACATGGCAATTCACTGGGAAACCACCAACATTTACAATGCCTTCATGTTGTTCTTGTCAGCGAAAGTTGAGCACCTTGCAACCCATTCAGTATTTTAATGAGCTTTGCTACCAAAGTATCCTCGTGCCTCTCATTTCTGTGGTCATTTTTGTTTAAAGAGAAACTCCTTGGAAATATCGTCAGTTTGTTTGGGCTGTCCAAGGTATACCCTGCGGGCAGGCAGCCTCCTATGCTGGTAACTGCAGTGGCATGTAGGTTCTAGCTCTCTTTTTGGCCCGTAAGAGCCCTGACATAACAGAGTAGTGGACACAGATGTGTTGGGTTTTGTCTCCCATCCTCCTGCTCCTCCCTTGCACTGACACAGTACTGATACGGCTCTTTGGAGCTGGGGCAGCTGCACAGCTTTAAATGTTGCTGTAATTAGGGAAGATCAAGAACTTGACATTCTCTGTAACAGTTTTCATTCATAGCCAAGGCTCACACTTGTGCTGCAAAACTTTCTAAAGCTGCAAAAGGTATTTTGTGTCTTTTTGGTGGTGCAGAAATGCTGGCTTATCTGAGTAAGAGCTGTAAAAACATGCAGTGCACTATGGTGTGGTAGAACAATACTCATGTCATGACTGATCTCTTCTGGAGGTGGTAAAAAAATCCTTTGTAGCAGAAGTCAGAGGCTGGAAACTGAGCAAATTCAGAATCTGTACAACATATGTATTTGTCAAAGAGAGTAATCCACCATTAAAGTAACTTGCTGACAAGTTTATTAGCTCTGAATCTCCAGGCAGAGATTGTGCGCTTTACTGAAAGAGAAGCTGCAGGTTGGGTGGAAGTTACAGGCTTGACGTTGAAATTATGGGGTGAGTTTGTTTGAACTGTGTTAGGCAAGAGCTTGCACTCAATGATAGCCCTTTCTGTCCCTGGTGTCCACACACTCTTCTGCTTAGCTAGAAGGTAGGGAGGACATGTGTAGAACTGCAGGTTTCTCCTGCAGCTCAGTCTCATGCCTTTTCATCAGAGACTTCAGTGGGATGTTTCAGGTCAGCTGTGATTTGGAGGTGGGTATGTAAAGTAGGCAGATGTTGACATGTAAGTGCTTACCCATGGGAACCTGGACACTGAGCTGTAATTCATGATGCTATAGAAAATGACGAAGTTTTATTGCCCCAGATTAAAGGTTTACATTTGTTGTCATTGGCCATTCCTGCCACCATCCCTCACAAACAGCTGTTTTAAGAGGAAAAAAAATGATAATGGAGAGTTTTATAACTTTCTTTGACCCAGGGGGAAGTCTGAAATAAGCTGTGAGGGCAAGCTGTTTAACTGACTATACTGATGTGCTCTTGTAACTCAAGCAGTGGTATTGTACACAAGGAAGCTGTCATCTGGAGCCTTTGCTATGATCTGTGTCCTTGGTCAAATTGTCAGCTCTGGTTCTAGTAGTTCTTGGAGCACAGGATTGCTGTTGCAGGTGTAAGGCTGTGAGAGAGGATAGGGTGCTGTCTCCTGGTATCTGCTTTCTTATCTTATCTTGACTTAGTGATTGCATTACATACCTGAAGATCACTTGGTGGGGAGCAGTGAGCCTGGAGTGGTTTTCGGCAGCGATATGTGTTGGAACTGGGTCTTGGATATCACTGAATGATGCGTGCAAGGCTAAGAGGCAGATGAGGGGGAATCAACGATCAGGGGCTTTCAATGAAGAGTCAGCTTCCTGAAATAGCAGCTCTGGCTGCTGCAAGGCAATGGCTTTTATGCTTACATAAAGCTAACTTGACCTTATTTGTTCCCAAAATGCTTAAGCATGCTTATAAAACATACATCACAGTCAAAAGGGATTCATGTTTGCCATCTCCTTACTGTCAGCAAGGCAAGCCTTGATATCCTAATGGATATTTTGGAGTTGACTTGTTCTTGTGGGAGTCCTGCTAGCTGTTGGTGCTCTTGGCTTCTTCCACTGGATCAGTTGAGCTGCAAGCCTTGTCCACAAGTACTGGGTTTGCAAAGGTGAGGAAGCAGGGAAAGCCCAGGTACAGTTTGGGCTTCCCAAGTCATAGTTACTTCACACAAAGCAGAACCTTGCTACAGTTGTTCAAGTTTATTCTGATGTTGGGAGGTTTGATGACTGGGTTGTGTTTGCAGTGTAAAGAAAGAGTTACTTCATGTTGTAAATGACGGAGCTCACCGGAGATTCTACAGTATCTGACAGAAACCTCTTCAAGACCTTTGTTCTTTTATCAGTAGGTCTCAATGTGCTTTACAAAGGAAATCCAAGCCAGTGGGTTGTTGATGTAATGAAGAAAGTATTTCACAGAAACCCAAGAGCCAATGTATTTAGTTCACTGAAGTTGCTCACCCTGTTTTACAGATGACATGGTTGCCTGGGAGCTGAGCCAAGAATCAAACTCGGGTCTCCTGAGACATGCCAGAGACCCCTTTGTACATGGATAATCTGTACATGGATAATTTCTTAACTTGACTTCAGATAGGAATCTCTGTCCCTGTGTTATCTAAGGAGGATGGTGGTAGTTGTGAGTTCACGCAGCTTGGAGTCATGCAGTGATGGTGGTGGCAGAACCTGAGAGGCCCAAGTTCCTCACTTAATGCAGGGAACTGCTGCCCTGTTTTGGGGAGGGATCTCTGTGAGGTTGCTGCTAGGGCTCACATGCTCTTTCTGCCTCTATCAGGTGCATCAGTTTGATCTTTCAGCACTCCCAGTTGGCACTGTATGCACCTTTCGGTGTTTGTTCCCCCTGTTAGATGTATTTCCATTTTCTTTCTGATATGTTACTAAATTGCTGTCTTGGTTTTAGAGTGATCTCAAACCCATGCCAATTTTGTATTCGCTCACTGACAGATTTGTGGCAGGAAGCACAGGATCTGAGTACATAGTTTCATTCCCTTTTTTTGTCATCCCTTTCCCAGGGCCTGGCTTGCCCTCCTGAACTGAGGTGCTCTGTGTAACTCCCAGTTGATGCTGGAACTCCTGGTTATGATGTGAAAGTCAGGGGAAAGTGGGAAAGGATTTTGCCAAATATTCCAGAAAATGTCTATTTTCATGGCTGAACAGCTCAAAACCAAAACAGCCTTCAGAAAACTTGCTAAAACTGCTCTTATGACTTGTACACAGCAGTCTCCTGAGGGTTTCCTTTGTCTCTTCTGCAGTGAGTTCATTGTAGGAGGGGCTGAGCTTTACTGCTCTTTTTCCCCTGTGCTTGTTTTGTCAGTGTCATGAGGGATGGGCAGAGCTTTCAGGTTGGCTGTTTGAAACCAGAATGGAATCAAGGCATCCTGGAATGTAAAAATGCTCATGGGCTCTGATGTCCAAGTTAAGTGCAAGAACAGAGACTACCAGTCACCAGTATTGGAGACCTTCAGATGAAGATATGCATTATCCTAATGACACATTTGATGTCTCCTTCCACTTAGGTGGTTGCTTGGACAGGGCAGGCAGCTGAAGACAGTCACGAATGTAGACAGACAAGGGATTACATCGCCTGTGCAGGGAATGATACAGATAATCCAAGCCCTCTTTTCCAAGACTCATGTCTCAATTGTTGTATGCTCTGTGAAGATTTATTGTATGGCAACAGGGTTTTGTTGCCATTATATTGTTCAGTTAGTGATTTAAAGTAACTATCTGGAGCCACTCAGAATGTGTGAGCGGGAAAGGGATGGATGTACTATATAGCCTGCCAGTGCAGACATGCCCTTCATTTCTGAAGGGCACATTTGATTATCAGTGTCTTAATTTGTAGGGAGATAAATTATTAACAGTGACTTCATCAAACCTCTGAAAAAGCTATTCTTCAGTTTTTTTTTTTCATGAAGATTGCCTGAACTTCTATCTGTCCATCTTTATAAATTCTTAATTCATTGCCCTTTCTCAGCCTCTCAGCTTGTAAAATGAGGCCAGCAGTGATTTAACTGATATCTTTGTGCTTTCAGAATACTGGATGTCTCTGTGGAGAATTCATTTCTCCGTCCTCTCAGCTGTCCTGGATGGTTTTTTCCTGCTGCATTTTTCTATGGGCTGTGGAGGAAAACAAAAATCAGATCTTTAAACTTGGGAAAGCATTGACATTTTCTGTGAGAATCGCTTCTGGATTGTGGGCTCCTCCCTCTAACAACAGCCAAAATCAACACTGCAAAAAATGCCCTTTAGTTATACCCTTCAGTACGTGGCTCTGCTTTGTCCTCTACCTTCCCTCTCTGCTGGTCAGCGACAAGCAGAAACTTGGTGGTTACCTTCCTTTTTGTGAGCATTTCTCAATGACTTGTTTCTCTTAGAGATGCAAGGAAAAAAGTTGTGAACATCTGAACTATGTCTTCAGAAACTTGGTGAGATAGACCAGAGGGAGGAGGGACTGTCTGTGCTTCTATTCCCCCCCTTAAGTGCTCTCAGCAGTAGCTGCTGTGTTGTACAGGTGGGTGGTTGAGAACCTCTCTTTGTGTGTTTGGGTACCTTGTGCACATGGAAATGGATCTGGCTCTGCATAGGTGGGAACTGGTGTGAAGACGCATACTCTTCCCTCTGCCTTCCATGATTTAGCCCTAAGTTCTAGCTTGGGTTCTATCGCATAGTGAATATTGTAATGAAAGAAAGTGTTAGGGGATGGCCTTTCTGGGTTTTGGGAAGCTCAGAGTTGATTCCTGGCTCTGTTATGGTCTGCATAATTCAATCATCTTACTTGGCCTTTCTGTGAAATGGAGGGAATGATGCTGGTTTACTTCTTACCTCTCAGGAGAAATGTGAGCATAATTACAGGTGACGTGAGTGTGCTTACATCAGATAATAACAAGAGCTATGAGCATACAGATTACTAAAATACCTCATTTGGTTGTCAGTTTGTTGTTAGCTTCTAAATGGCAGATGAAGGCTGTGCCCCTCCCAAACCTCTCAGCTTACCTATGTGTTGATGTAGGAAACCTTGTGTGTTGGCTCAGGTCATGGGCACACACTTGCAGGGCTCAAACCCCACTTTCTGGGACCCCTTTGCGGGTGACTCCAGCACAGGGACATGAGCCACACCACATGGGTTGTAGCTTTGCTCAGGGACCCTGCATGGAGCCAGGGCGAAGCTTTAGCTGTCAGAGCAGTGTGAAAGCAGTGAGCGTGCTGAGGTCAGATCTTCAGCACTTTCTTGTGACTGTGGCTGTTCACTAGGGTGGAAATTCTGCTGGGCTCAGCGCTGCAGCAGTTTACCCTAGCAACCTTGGGCTGTGCTGGGGGGTGTAAGGTCGTGCAGGGTGGGTGGAGATGTGTGTTCTGCAGAAGGCACTTGGCACTGTATTCAGCCATGAAGTTGCACATTTATCTGTCAGCATCAGGTCTGTTATGGGGAGGAGGGAAAAGGATGGAGATAGTGCAACGTGTGGAAAGAATGTAGGTTGGCTGAGCTCCTCCAGCTTACGGAGCAGTGATGGATCTGTCAGGGTGATCCCATGGAGGGGAAGGGCTGTTTGTTTTCAGCAATAAAATAGGCTGAAGGATGTGCTGGGAATGCATAAATACTAAATGGCATTCAAACTTCCAGCTAGGAAACATGCTCCTGTCTTCATAACAGAACATGCCTGTGCGCTCTGGAGATACTGCTTTGTCTTGTCTGGACTGAGTGTGTCCCCTCCACTACAATACCTATGAAAGGGGCAGAGGTGTATGCAGGATGAGGTTGCAGGCTTGGGTGAATATGGAGACTTCCAGAAACATTGCCTGGCTCCATGTAACAGCTAATTGCCATCTTCCCTGCAGGAAACTTTGGGCAGTGGCTGAGATGCTGTCTTTGGCTCAGCAGTGGCTGGGATGCTGACTTAGGCTCTACACACGCATGCACTCTTCCTGATGTATGGCAAGTTTTAGGGGAGTCTTTGGCTTAGTCTAAAATCCTGCCTGCCTGGGAAACTGAGGCATGGAGCTGTGGTTAACTAGCTGCTAGCCCTCTGTCCTACTTGTATGACTCTGTTCCTGCAGGTATTCAACTACTGTGCTCTAAAAAACTTCTTCTATACTTTGTGAAGGTGAAAGAATGCTGTGAAGTTCAATGACAGATGGAACGAAGGTTGGATCCTGCAGTAGTTGGGATACCTCCACTTGTGATACAGCAGTTAGGAATATAAGAAAATTGATTGATAAGATGCAGTGAGTGTGCTGTTCTCCTTGTAGAGCCCCAAGAAGCAGAGAAGCCCTTCACCAGAAACAGCCAGAGCCTTTTGGAAGCAGCAGGTTTAACAAGACAAGACAAAAGCATCTCTGCCAGCAGAATCCATGTAGGATGAAGCAGGAACTGCATTGCTTGAGATGAGATAAGAGTTCCAGCTGTGAAAACTGCCTCCAAATTTTTCCCTTTTGGAAATGACGTGCCTAGATCTGCCGACAGCTCAGATGTACAGGCATGATTAACCATAACAGGTATTACTGAACTGGAACTGAGATTCCCTATAAAGTGGGTCTGGCTGTTTACTGAAGGAGTAAGAGAAGCAGGAAATAGGAGAAAACAAACATAATCAGCAAGTGGTGCAAGCGTAGCTGTTGAGCACATGTTTTATGGTCTCTCTGCTTTTAGCATTGAGTCATTGGGTCATCTCAGGTTGGTAGTGCTTTCAGAGGGCAGGGGAAGGGAGAGTTGGATACCTTTGTGAACAGCACATGGCAGAGGATCACAGAAGAGGTGGTTAGACAAATTCTGGGTTTTCCCTTAATCTTCCACCACTGACCTGTAGCATCGCTGGAAGGAAAACCCCTGCTTTGTGCCTCAATCATGCTATGTAAAATGGAGATAGTTGCCAAACTTGTGCAAGTTTTTGTGATCTAATCAGTGTCTGAGGCTTCCTAAGGATGCTGCAGATGACTGAAATACTGCTATTCTTTCTAAGGCATGCTTGCTATGTGTTGCGGTTTGACAGCTGTTAATAGAATAGTTTTTGCTTTAATTTTACAGTTGTATTGTATATATTTCCCCAAATGAAATCATGGTAGGCCTGCAAAATGATTGACCTCTGCAGCTGGGGTGACGTCTTTCGGATGGCTGAGTGAGGAGCAGACCAAAGCAATCCTGCTCTGTGAACCCACAGCATGCAGACAATGGTCTGTACTTTACGGAGCAAAAAGTTACGACAAATTCTTGAAGTCTGGACCCAGTTCCCACTGAAGAGACTTGGGAATTTCATTCCCTGGGAGCAGTTCCCCAAAGCTTTGCCAGGTCCAAAGTCCGCTTTTACGTATCCACAGTGCAATATGGTTTGTACTGATGTTTCGTGCTAACGCAAATCCCATGGATGCAAACACTCCGCTGTGTGCAATCCCTGCTTTGGGAGAATGAGAGTGAAGAAGCACATGACAGAAGATACCATCTCATGTAATGTGTCATGGGAAGCACAATGAAACAGTGGTGGTGAGATCAGGAACTGAGCAGGAATTAGGCTCAAGTCTTCCAGGAGGCTTGTCTGTCTCAACCATACCACATGCAGAGCTGCTGGTGGTTTTTGTGCTCTTTGGAGTAAATTTCTTTTACAGCCTTTATAGCATAAGGGAAAGGGAAAAGACATATGTTGAGAAATAGTAAGACTTTATCTGAATGCAGCTTCCTTAAAGCAAATCCTTTTTGCTTCTGGACTAGAGAGAGTCGTGCATTTTGTGAATTACCTGCTGCTCCTTTGGCTTTTCCACCCACTCATATCCTCTTCCTTGTTCCTGGTCTTAAAAAGCTATTTAAAAGTGATCCATTTCAGTAGGGAGCTATTTGTTTGCAGATCACTTAAATTGTACTGGATTGCTTCTGGCTGTTATGCTGGTGGAACTGTGCCCGTGTTTCCAGACTCATGCAAAACACTACTTTTAATATAGATGCTTATTCTTACAGCACTGATGTTCTGTCTCCAGCTGGGCAAGCCACCCTTTCATTCTACAGGTCTGCATGAATGTGGTTGGGCATGTCCTAGCTTCACAAGCACTTGAAAACTGTTCTCAGACTTGTGAAAATCAGCCCCTGGAGTGGTGTTCAGGGCTATGGGGCTTTTCTCTTGACTTTAGGATGACTTGTTTCAAACCCTTGAAAGCATCAGGGCAATTCTGGGCAGCAGGAACAGGCAGTCAAGCCAATGTGATTTAAATGCAGTCATCTACATCACTTATCTACGGTGGGGAGCAAATGCAATTTGTTTTTAACACCTCCATTCTAAAATGGTTGTAGGTTGTGTATTAGAATGATGAGTTGACAGTTGCCTTCAGCTGGCTCCTCTGCACAGCACTGCCCTCATTTCTCTTGTCCTGAAGAGCTGACAGGCCGTACTGATGTTCTCTCACACAACTTGTACACAACTTAGCAAAATAAGGATCTGTCTGACAGCTTTAACTGCAGGTAATGCCTGTTAGCCTGGCAATATCTTGTTCTTCACATTGCAAAGAAAATTTTAATACAAGTCACATTTTTTTCTACGTTATTAATAAATGTAATATCTGAAGGGGGCTTATAGGGATGCTGGGGAGAGTCTCTTCATGAGGGACTGTAGTGAGAGGACAAGGGGTAATGGGTTCAAACTTAAACA